>JAPVRG010292220.1:0-10101 GCA_029783565.1 Rhagoletis cerasi
TTTTTTTAATCAATTTCCTCAACAGTGGCAGCTAAAATAAATGACAACACATTTTTTCCTTCGTTTGGTTCTTGATTTATGATAAATTATTTCATTTATACTTAATTTCCTGACAGATTTTACAAGGCGAAACTACTTAGTTTGTGCTTAATTTATGCGTAAATTAAGATTGAGCTCTAAATCACGCCAGTGCGAACATACTTTTAATCGCATTTATTCGCTGAAATTGTAGCGTAAACTTATCAAGTTTGTATAAACGATTTTTCATACAAAATTTGACAGCATTTACAAACTGGATAAATTTATAAGTTTATGAGGCATTTATACGTTTAGATGAATCCCCTTACTGTTTTGGTATAATTGTTTAAAAAACTTGTATACGCTGCAACTATTTTGCCACAGATGTCGCGTGGAGCGGTTGTCAGGTGGCAACTTCTGCTGTAGTAAACGCAGCCAACTTCATGGCCAAGCCAATATTCCAAGTAAAATTTTTTTACCTGGAAGAAATTGCATATAAATTCTAGATTTTCCCAAAAGTGTTCTCTTTTTTTCAACATACGTCTTTGAGGTTACGTTAAAACGGTAAGCGTGCTTTTTGCCTTGGCGATTATTTCAATGGTTTCGGTATTTAGTTGTACATATGTATGTACATATAAAAAAATTCCGTGTACATTCGTGTTACATTCGATAAATTATTTGTAATTTAGGTGAGCTTGGATCTCGCAATATTGTTGCAAGTTTGGTTCTATAGAAAGAACACCAAGGCGCGTGAGATGCGCCGTGGAGATTAGCAGTTTGCCCCCGAAGAACAACCGCAACAATCACAAATCAATCCACACGACCTGCACACACAAACTAACAACTCGGACAACAATCAATCTCTTGCTATCACTACTACAAGCAGTGGAGATGACCATCTGCTCACCGCCATTGCTGATGATGAACATTTCAGCAGCTATGGTAATCCCGAATATAAAAAATATCATGATAACAAAGCCTTCCAATATCACCTTAATAACAATACACTAAATAAAGGGATAGGGGCATCCAAGAAAATGCTTGCCGATGAAGGAGGAGAATGCACTTTAGATTCAGTTGTAATTGTAAAGCGACCAGATAGTATATCTCGAAAATCAGCGAAACGAGCCAGGTCTAACTCTCCTAATGGTAAAGGATCTGTATCTGCTAGAGATGGTGGACGAGGGCGTCGCAGATGTCAATGCCAACATGCCGATACAGTGCGACAACGACACAATGCTACACAAACGCCGGACTCAGTTTTAAGCTGGAGTCAATTGCATAGCTGCCATGGCCATAGTGCAACAATGGATTGCTGTGGAAATCATCAAAAGTCTAACAGCTGCTGTGGTCTCATAAATGGCAACTTGAAGTCTGGCGAAATCACGTGTCACTGCCATATCACGCATCACTGCCACCATTATTCACCTGGAAGTGGCGGTGGAGGAGAAAGCAGGCATAAGAAACAATGTGAAAGTCGTAATCGGAGTAGTCGCACATCTAATCAACGGCATCATTCGCACCACCATAGGCGCAAGCACCACCACCATCATCATCACCACTATCGCCACTTACAGCCGGAACTGCATTACCGAAATAAAAATTACAACGTCCGCCAACTTCCAGGTTATACTAGTAAGTCTTCCTATGATTCCAGTGACGATCTGCAGCAATCTGGTGTGGATGCTGGTCAAGAACGGTTACATGAAATTGCAATTGAAATAGATGCAGCTACAATGACTGAAGACAATACAAGCACTGCCACCTCAAACTTCGCATACAAAATGGCGGTGGGGAGTTTAGAGCCCATCATAATGGCGCCAATACACGACAACCATGAGGATGGCAAGAAACAATGGCGAAAAAAACCACGGCGTCGATGTGATTCAATGAATTCAAACAGTACAGTTGAAACGGACGAATTGTCGCGAGGAAATTTCAACGATAGCAATGGTGAAGAAAGAGGTGAGTTTATAAATAAGAAATTAAATGTGTATATGACCAATTCTACATTAAATTGAAGTTTTTGTAACGTTGCCAGTACATTTTTTAGTCATATAATTTTAAGATCAGATGAACTGTTAACAAATTTTTGCACAGAAACACTAACTTATTTTGGTTTCAGCGTTCTACGAAAAAATTTGTTTATCAGATAATTTTGTCTAAAGATAGGTATATGCCTGAAAAGTGCACTGGCAACGTTACAAAAATTTCAATTTCCCGTAGAATCGACCATATGTACATTGTACATATGTAGAGAATTATGCAGGCTTAGCTTATTAAAACGCATTAACTAGAATTTTCTTTTTCCCTGTGTTTGGACCAAATTTTTTATTTACCAATCCATGTGTAAAATATTTATTTTTACAGCGATAACCAATTCATTGATCACCGGGCCACATAAAAACGCCCACCACTCACTTTGGGGTAGCAGAGATATAAACGGTAAGTGTTGATTTCAAAAGTCTTTGCTAATTATTAAAAATGAAAATTCGAATAACGACCAAAGTTTTTTCAACGATTTTGAATTTAAAATTTGGATTATAGCTTTCACATTTCGAGACTTCAGAAAATGCAAATAATAAATTGCAGCTTTCCATCGCGGTACTTTATTTTTATCTTATGATTTTAGAAATATCTCAAATTATCAACTATTTAGAATATCAATATGCATTTAAACACCAATTTTATATAAAATGTATTTCTCTTTATTTTCAGAATTTTTTAATCATTACATTCGGACCGAAACTAAGACCGACAGACGTATTGACGACAAGATTACACCACACGTGGTTTGCTGTGATGATTCGCTTTGTTGCATAACTGGTGGCGAAGTGAGCATGCAGGGTGCGGCACATAATGAATGTGTTAAAATTCGACGAAAATTATATAATGCTGGTGTTGCAGACGATTGCTGCAGCACTTGCTCGCATTGTTCTAATTGTTCCTGCCAAAATGCAGATGCCACGAGTTGCAGTAGCATTGATGACTTGGATGCTGATGATAATGACGAGGTGAGACGAATGGCAGCACACGAGCTGGTTGTGTCGGCGGAGTGTCATCGATGTAATCTGCGCCGCAGATCCACTACATCAACTGGAGAAGAGGCAGAAGAGGAAGCTGAAACAGATGACAGATTAACAGCGGCAAGCACGGGCAAACAGCTCGCACAGGAAAAGACTACTACAGACAGTTCAACGCATACCAGCCGAAGAAGCAGTGCAAGCTTTTGCTCCTGCCATTCGAGCACTTGCTGTTGTTGCGAATGCGATTGTGCCGGTGAAACTGCCGAAGACGACTGCGAGACTGCCACAACTGGGCAAATGCACACCGCTAGGGACACTTCGTGTACGGCTTTAACATCTGCTGCGGATTTCGACGCAGAGCATTCAAGTACACTGACGCCTTTAACCAATGCATCGTCAGTTGCGTCAACACCAGGTGCAGAAGATGCAGATGTGACGCTGCGCAGTTTCAACAACACATTAACAGAGGACATTGGTTCGTCACTTAGTCAATCCGCAGAATACTTCTCACTTTCGTCTGGCAATCACCAAAGCCAGAAGTCGCCTACAGAAACACCTACGCGTAGGAAGCTGAAACTACCTGTCGAAATTACTCCAGCTGATTCTGTATCGAAATCAACCGATGCCACAGCGTCTGGTAGAAAGCCCTGCAAGCATTATATCAAACATCATCGTCATAAACGCAACACATCTCCATTGGATTGCTACTTATGACGTAGTGTTTCGCTGGTCGCGTGGCCAGCGATCGATGTAAACTCGCTACTTCAGCAGACAATACGGAAAACAGCCGTTCTCCACGAGCCTGCAACAGTGCAGCAGACACAAACACATGGTAAACAAGCACGACACAAAACATAACGAATCATTTTTTAAATAAAAGCGTAATTTTATTTCAGAACTACAACAGCAATCCGGCACACGACATGGGAGCAATGATAGTTCGACCGCCACGTTGACACCATCAATTACAACAATCATCAAATACCCACCAATGAATAGCACAGCCAATAGCGTTTCCAGCGCCTCAGGCACACCGCAACAGATGTCATTGCAATCACTTAATGCCGTCACGACGATAACGACGATTTGTGGCAACAACGGTGCTTCTGTGGTAACTACCGCCTCAGCGCCATGTAGCGGGCGTGCGAAACGCACTTCCAAATTTGCTCCTGCATCATCGGATGCATTCAGCTGTGACCCCATGCTTTTTGGGCAAGAGAGACGCTCTACTGAAATAATCTTATAGCCACGCGGCAATAATGGAAGCTGCAAACTGAGGGCTAGGGGCTAGATTGCCAAACTTATCTTAAATTTAACGGCATGGAAACGCTAATAGTCGGCAATTAAAAATGTGTTATTCATTTTGATATATTTATTTCGTATTTCATGTTGCTATGCTTTCTCTAGTCACTGTTTAGCTATTTTAATTGGGTTGATTCCGAATTTTATGTTTTATTAGCATAATATGCAGGAAAAGTTCAAAAGCAATTTCTTAAAATGTTTGTATTTATCATAAAAGTAGTTGATAATTGTTGATGATTTTCGATCTACAGCATAAAGACTGTTAAACGTAAAATTTGGTTTAGATCACTATACCCTTACGATTTTTGGTTACTTGATCTGAGATTGCCATAAGTCCATATATGTACATATGAGCATACTAAATATGTTGCCCTCGCCTATTTTTTGCAGGTAATTATAGATTGATATGTACGAGTGCAGAAAACCCAACGGTTTTCATATTGTGAATACGATTAGAATCAAAAATATCGTTAGACTTGACAGTTGAATTTTGTTGTTTCTCGGGGGCTAAATTATAATTTATTTTAATTATGTAATTATGTATTTGTAAATTAATGTAAAGCAAATATTTAAGAATTTAAGAAAATATAAATTTTTTTTATTAATAAAACTAGTTTTAGATCGAAATTATTTAAGTGTTATGCATTCTAATAAAAATTTACATTTTACATATTTTGTTTTGAATGAGAAATTTTTTTATGATTTAGTAGAAATATTTAGCTTATTTTCCTATAGAAAATATTCAATCTAGGCCGCCTACCGCTTGGTTAAGTTCGTAACTGCAGTATTGGTTTTTTTCTTTCTTTGAAATAAGGCCGCGATATGGCCAGGTTGTGTTGTGACGGCATAAAAATCCCCAAAGAGTTTTTGGGAAATGCTGCCGGAATGGCAGTCCATGGCGAGATATACAGGGCTAACACTGTATACATTGTGCGATTTTTCGAAAAATCTACGAAAATGCCATCACTGAATTCGAATAGCAACGAACGTAGCACATATTTTGAATGCATACGTTCGTAGAATTCCGGATACGGTGATCGCATTTTTGTAGATTTTTCCAAAATCGGGTTGTGATGGATCCAGCGGTAGCCCTGATAGGGTGTTTCGAGCTACATACTATTTACGGCAAAATTTGCGACATTCTTGCTTTCTTGATGCTCTACCGAAATCCTACAGAAATTGCGCAGTAAAAATTTTTGTATTGCATTTGATTTGCTAGTGATGAGCAACGGGTTGTCAAAATGTTGTTCATAGAACTCGTGATGCCAGCGCAGTCGGCTAAATTCTCGCTTCGAGCATGGTGCTCGTTTATAAAAAGTAACACTGCCGCATTTATTGAAGCTCGAATACAATACTTATTTTGGTTGCTTGTCCTCAATCGATCATTGTGACGGTTTTACAAATCCTTATCTATTTTCGATACAGCTTCTAACGACAGCAATATAGCAGCGTAATATAAAAATTCTATAATGTCTTTGCATTTACATGAAAGCTTTGGATCGAATAGCTGCGGCAGCATGTAATTGTTTTAACAGCATACAAATTCCCCAGAGTTTTTAGGGAGTGATGCGGGAGTGACGGTTCCGGCAGCACTTCGTTTTATTCGGTTGTAGTACTGCATTTACGAACATACTTTAGTGTACATGTTTTCCGTAAACATTTCATTTTGGCTCGATAGCAAAACTTACTTCTTTATTTCGCAAATAAGACGATTATTCAAGGTTATTTAGTTTAATTTTAATAGTTTGAGAAAAATATTTAATTATATGCATAATTCTATATACATAAGTTGTAAAATATGTTAAACCCATGCAGAATGTCTGAATAAAAAAAATGCGAAATTTGTATAACTACATAAGTGGCTGCTTTTAATTTTTTTAAGTTCGAGTTTTAGATGCACAGTGTATGCATGCATGTAGTATGTGTAGTATCGGTAATATAATTAGCACCTAAATTCAAATGATATTATTTGTCACTTGTGTTTATTTTTAAGAATTTTCAATTAACAGCAGTTCGTTCTCTGACAAAAGCCATATAAACCCAAGTTTAAAACTTTGTAGAAAACTAAAAAAAAATCAAAGAATTTTCATCCAAATTTCTAACCTTTTTCTCAGAAGTACAATAATTATTTTGGGTATACATAGCGCTTGTATCTTTATTTTTATTCGCAGTATTATACTTTTTTGTGGACTTCAAAAATTTATACTGCTTTTTTTCAAACTACGAAAATATATCTAAATTTTTTAATGCACAAAAATAGTGTAAATTTATCAGTCGTTGATACAAAACGATATAGGCAAGCATGGAATCGTTCATGGAAACACGTTGTTATAAAAATTCATATTTATGGGGACACGACATTTTGACCAGTTTTGATTTTTCTTTTGTTTGTTGGATATTTATAACTAGAGAAGATAAAAATATGCATTTGCATAAAAAGCATATTTTTGCATATTTCTGCCATTTTTAAATGTGACAGCATATTTAAAGCTATAGCGCATATTTTAACTATCAAGCATATTTTCGGCATATTTTTTGTTAAAAGATTATTTAAAAATCTTTTTTTAGTGTTTTTTAATTTATATAAATGCATCTCTTACATATATTTTCATTTTAACATAAAAAATCTGTCAGCACTTTACATCCTGCCAAATTTTTCAATATAATGTTCATACAGTCGTATCTTTTTCGCATACACAAAATATCTAAAGCCATGCACTTGTCAAATCTGCGCGCGCATCTATCTGTTCGCAAATTTGCTTGATTTCTTTGTTAAATAAAATGCCAAGTGGCAAAGAAAATGTCGGTGCATTCCTTACGAGATTGGTAAATGAGCACAAAGACGAACTACGAAGCGACGATAGTGTTTTGTTTTGTAAAAGCTGTGATAGAAACCTAAACGCGTCTAGGACCTTCGAAGTAACACAGCATTTTTCTACTGCGCTTTAGATAAATTCAACAAATTTTCACAAAAATTTCGAACTTTTGAATCAGAATCTTAAGACAATTTTTGGGTGTGCAGTTTTATAGCCCAAAAAATGTTAGTATGATAAAATCCAAATTTCAAGGGGCTAAAAATGGCGTTGATTTTGAAATATTTTTTTTTATATAAGGAATGCATTTTATAAAATCTGGCGTTGATTTGTTGATATTTCTTTGCGAACGGTCTTGCGCATTTTATTTCAAAATAAATTCATGTTTATATGAAAAAAAGTGCAAAAATCCCACACCAAAAAAAATCTTTAAAAATCCATTAATTTGTTAGCCTGTTCTAAGATTCAGATTCAAAAGTTCGAAATTTTCGTGAAAATTTGTTGAATTTATCCAAAGAAAATTCCAAGTCAACCTAACAAAAGAAAATAAAAATGTAGAAACCAATTTCTGATCCCAGTCATAATTCACATGGAATCTTTCACGTACACATATGTACCTACATATGTATGCATGTAAATTTTTTCCAGTAAAAGTTTCTTTTTTCTCGGAGCTCCCTGAGGGAACTTTTCGTACCAAATTTTGACATGAACGTTATTTTTATTGGTTTTCCAGCATTCCTCATCCTGCCCTTATATGTACCTACATATATTTAATTTTAGAAAAGTCATATGCCTAATATGTACATTAGACCATATCGAAAAAAAGCTTGCCATACACCCCCTCATATGAAGTGTTTTTGAAAAGCATTTAAAAATTTTTTTTTGGACTACCCTATAGTCGCCAACTGGATTTTTCTTCATATCTTCGTCACTTATCGTCGGATTTTAAAGTGTGATATACCAATGTTTTTGTCTCGACGGGGGGTGCTCCATTGTGGGACTTACCCACCAGATCTTAGTTGCTACCACCCTAACGTACCGCTCTAGCGACAGTAATTTAAAGACCTTGAAAAATCATTAATCTTTTGCGAAAAAAGTATTCGATTAGTTCAGTAGAACCCGAAAAAAACACCTTTAATTTTTAGTTGGAAAACCATACGGAAGAAACCAATTTTTTTTATGTTTTTCTTTTAATCAAAATTAAGGAATTTTATTGTGCATATCTTTTTTTTATTGAGCATATTTCGCTGATTTGAGTGCTTATTTTAAGCGCATAAAACGGGATTTTTCGCGCATATTTTTATCTTCTCTATTTATAACTTTTTTATAGAAGTCTAGTTTATTATATAATACTTAAACACCATATAAATAAAAAAGAAAGAAATTCAACAAATTTTCACAATAAAAACTTTTTATTCATATCTTTCAGAAATAATCCAAGTACGCAGTTTTGTAGCCCATTAAATCCCAGTATAATAAAGTATAAGTTTTAAAAGGCTAATAATTCGCGTTGATTTTGCATAGTTTTTTTTGGCGACGATGTTATCAATTTTTTTCGTAAAGAAAATTGTTTAAAGTAATCTGGAATTCTGAAAGAAAGTTTGAATTTTGAAACGAACTCTTTACCTATGCATTCATCAGATGTTTCAGCTGCAACAATGTCAAGAGGCTCGACATTAATCAAAGATTCAACGCTATGATCTTCATTTTCTTCTGCAGGTTCCATTTCTTCTTCGTTGTTATCGCTCAAGTTCAAAATGTTAACAGTTTCACTACAATTACTCCACTATCAGTAGTGCAAGTGAAAATGCAATTAACAGGAATATCAAATTTTGAAAGCGTGTGCTTAATGAGTTTTTTCAAATTTTCAGCTGTGTGTCTTTCATGGACTTTTTCCAATGATAAAGATCGTAACTGAATTTTATAATCGTTGCCGATGAATTGCATATTAATTCTTATATTCGTATATGCATGTATAAATATTTTTATATTCCCCAGTTTCACCAATCAATTTTAAAATTTCTCAGATTGTTAAAATTTAAAAGGACAAATTTTCCGAACAAAATTGCGCAAGTTAAAATTTTAACAGGCTGATAAATTTAAAATTGATTGTTGAAACCGGGGAAATATTAAATCAAACTTTTGTAACAAAATAAATATGATAAGTCAACAAATTTGTCATGCAAGTTATTTTTTGTGGAACGGCACAGTTATGCCACTGAAGAAAAAAAATTTTGGTTGCTAGATCCTGCAGTTGATTTTTATAAATTTCTGGAAACCGATTGAAACCTGTGCTTGAAACGGTTTCGGTTTCGTTCGTTTTCAGCTCATGATAACGGTTACGGTTTCAGTTTCATTCCTTGTTTTAAACTTGGGTTTACATGGATTTTGTTAGAGAACGCACTGTATTGTAATTGAAAGTTCTTAGAAATAAACAAATGAATATAAGTGGCAAACAATATCATTTTGAATATAGGTGCTAATGATATGACCTATAACGTATGTTGGGCAGGTTCTAAATGAAATAATTCTATTTGGAGATAGCGATATGCGGAATTTTTAATTAGTAATGTTGGTTTTTATACATCCGCTCCATTTTTTAGTTTTTTTGTGTGATGATTTCTAGTACAATTTTCCACTGCAAAAGGCTAATTAAAGGTTTCGAAAAGCATATCAATTCGGCACGTTGAGCATGATTGAACGGTATGAATAAATTAATCAATAGAGGAGTTCGTTTCTTTTTTGTATTCGTTACTAAATGAGCGCGTGATTTGTTGTTGCAAGTATATTTATTGTACCGCTAGCAACATTAATCACACGTTCATTCAGTTAAACTTACACAAGATACAACGCAAGGCGAATTAATATAAGGTGATAGCAGGAGAACAAAAACAAAAATTTACATGTATTTTGTTTTTGCTTTGGCGGCGTAAACTGTCAAA
>JAPVRG010292227.1:0-11622 GCA_029783565.1 Rhagoletis cerasi
CTTTAGGGCACTCCAGAAGTGCTTACAAAAGTATATGTGACCCGGCCTATGAAAAGGTGGCTTATGACTCAAAACATGACATGACATGGTTTCGATAGTTTTTGAGACGCTCTTTGACGTGATGAAAACTACAAAGTCCTTTCTTTTTTGAGTCATAAGCCACCTTTTCATAGGCCGAGTCACATATGATTTTATATTTTCGATTTCCACAAAGAACACCATGTTAGAGAGATATGATCTGAACTAAGAGAAAAGTGTTGAATGGAAGCCTAAAATTTCGAGTTTCCGCAATAGTATACCGTGGGAGACCTTATCAAACGCTTTGGAAAAGTCCATATAGACAACATCAACTTGGAATCCTTTCTAAAAGCTTATATGCAAACCTGAGAAAAGGCGGAAAGATTCGTTACAGTTGAACGCCCGCAGATATAGCCATGTTGATGCGGGTCTATTAAACATTTAACAGAGAAATATAATATCTCCTTCACAACCTTTTCAAAAAGTTTTGAACAAGTAGTAAGTTTAGAGATAGGTCTATTGTTTCTAACATCACTCTTAATACCAGACTTGTATATTGGTGTGGTAGAGGCCATCTTCCAACGATCAATGAATACCCTAGCATAAAGTGAAAGATTGGATATAAACTTTAAAGGAAAACAGAGCGACCAGCAGCATTTCTTAACTAAGGACGAAGGCAGCCCGTCCATATCAGATTTCATCGACGTTTGTAAAGAAGAGATGCCATTAAAAACATCCAATTTGGTAAAAGAAAGTGACCCAAAAGTCAAGATATGGGAAAGGCCAGAACAAGAAGCTCAGTCGATTGGGCCAGAGTCACTGTCAAAATTAGATTTAAAGACATCAGCAAAAATATTTACAGTGTCTGCCAAAGTTTCCGAGCGCATTTCATTGATGGTCACATGACCAAGAATATTCGTGCAGTTCTTTTTAGAGCAATAAAAGTTCCAAAAGACCTTTGGGTTTGATTTTAATTCATCTACAAACCGGAAAATATATTGTTTACACATGAGTTTATCGATTACATTAATTTCAGTCATATAATGAATATATTTTTCTTGAAATCTAGTATTGTTTGTGGCTTTGTAAATATTAAGGTATTTGATTTTTTAACTTTTTAAGATTTCTAGTTTACCAAGATAGCTTATTAATGCGGGGAGGGAGAAGGGGTATACTACTATAAAACACTTAAAAAATATTAAGAAGGAAACTTCAAAACACTCTGACACGCTTTTTGAGGAAAAAATTTAATTCAAAATTGGCATTACTATAGTCGAAACTCCTCGACTCCATATTAGACACTGAAATTGGATTATGAAACTCTGAAGATAGTGATAGAGGAATATGATGATTATCCGATTTGCAAAAAGGAAAATTACATGAATTAAAGTACGAAATTAAATTATCATCAACAAACATAAGGTCTAAAATATTATTGAATTGATTGAAAATTGAATTAATTTGAAATAAGTGTATACTAAAAAGACTATCTAAAAATTAAATATTTGAATCTGTCACTTTTTCCTTAAATTTCTTTTATTTCTCCACTGGAATAGCTTGCCAGATTACCTGCGGTATACGTTGTGTAAAAGGATCCTCTTGCTTAACCCTGGAAAGATAATCATATTCTGACATACGTAAAAGATAGTCATGCGTAAAATTGACGCATGAGTTTCAAGCAGCCATATTGTTGTATTTTATTGATTAGTTTCGAAAAAGCTAATATGGACTATATTTTTGCATTAAAATATAATAAAAATACCATAATGTAAAATATTTTTATAATAATTTATTAAAGGAAAAAGCAAAGAAAAAATTACGGTATGTTGAAAGAACGAAAAATATGCCAAAAACGCATGCGTCAATTTTACGCAGATTATCTTATTAGGGGTAAGTACTTGAGGAAAGAGACGAAACGCAAACTGTGTATGATTTTCAATAATTTTGTAAGTTTATTAGTTCGATTCAATGTATTTTTTCCACTAGAAAACTCGGCACAACTTATACGTGCCATCTTTCGACCTGCACATCTAACAGCGCTCATATCTAGAAAGAAATCTACAATTTCGAAATTTATATTATTGTCTCTGCTATTGAAAATGACTTTGCTACATATGTACGTACAAAGCTGTCATTTAAATGAACACTTGTATACGCCCACAAGGTATTCGTTTACTATCAGCCTAAATACCCGGTTCTAGAGTTTAATGAAAAGCCACATGTGCAGGGTGTCCAAGAAGTATCACGACAAACTTGTGGAGAAGGTAGGTGGGGGGAGGGGGTGAGCTCCCTGATAAGCAACAAAAAGTGTCACCGTTTTTTGATATTTTGAAATTTTTTTTTATTTTAAAAAAATTGGGCCTTTTCATGTATTCTCTTTAACTGCATGTAAAATTTTTTAAATTTTTTTTTTAATTCAAAAAAAATTTAAGAATTTCAAAAACGGTGACACTTTTACCTGAAATATGTTTGCTTATCGGGGAGCTCTGCCCCCACCTACCTTCTCCTCACCCTGTATATACAAATACATATGCGCAAATATACAGCTCTCCATATACATACATACATATGTAAAACTGTATACGTAAGTGCATACGTACTTTAGTGAATATTAAATAAATTTTTCACGCAAATTAACATCTTAATTGTGCGCTTATCATCATCATCAGTATCATCATCTTTGCTGCGGCAGCAACTTTGCCATGAAACCATTCGCACTGCGTGATCTGACCGCAGGGCGTTAACTTATTCATACGCATCAGATATTAACCCAGAAAATAAATATACATGAATATACATACATATGTATGTACAAGTGTAAGCATACGTAATGTATATTAACATGATCATATATATATTAAGAGTTGTATATATGTATGTATTTATGTATGCGATTGAGCTTTGCCATTTCGGTTTTTATTGCATTCAAATTGGGACTTTATGGCGTAAATTGTTTTCCGGCTAATAATAAAAAGTGTGCGCATGAGTTTTTCTTTGTTTGGATTGCTTACTGTACACTGACAATTAGTCTTAAATTAAAGTGCAAAAATTTTAATTTCATAATTTTATTAAAGTAACAAAAAAAGTTCTTACTAATTTCGTAATAAATGAATAGTATTTAAGTTTCGGTAGACATTAAGTTATACCTGAAAAGAAGAAAAAAAATACTATTTTCATAATAGACTCGCTAAAATTATGCACAATACTGTAGGAAAAGAAATGAAGGAAAGTATGAGTTGGTAAAGCGATAGAAGGTATCTTCTTTTCCAATGAGCACTTTTCTTGAGACAGGTTTACAAACTCCCAAAAATATCGCAGCACCTTTCAAGCTGAGACCGACATATGTATGTAGAAGGCATGGCGCCGAAACTGGTAAGCATTCATTAAAACTGCGATCTCTTCGGCAACATACAGTCAATCTCTTCCGCGTCCCTCACGGTGATATTCTCTGAAATGACGATTGCGCTAGAAAGGGATCTGTTGCAGGATTAGTTAGTTTAGGCTCTCAAAACCCATCGTTCGGCTCGTTGCCGGAATACTAACAGGTCACTGAACCGTTCACCATGTTAGTCCCAGGTTTGGAACCCCGTATAACGTAGAAGCTTTAAAGATGACTGCGGGTAATGCACCTCACTTTGAGAACTTAAACAGCTTGGAAACAACTTCGTTAGAGGGTCTATTAGGACTCACAGAAAAATCGCTAAGGTCTAAGGCATGTAGGGAAAGGTGTGGGGAAATACTCTCCTAATAACCTCAATGGGCCTGTGAGGCCTTCGAGAGGACCCTTTATGCCTATCTAATCTAACCTAATCCAACATTAACTATAAGAAATTGTTAAAAAAATTGAATTTGGGTTAAAATTTTCGTCAAAACTAGTTCGATAAAAGTAGTCTGAGCCGCACCATTTCAATGCTGACGTGGAACGAATTGCATGTGTGCTTTAGGGATGGGTAGTGATGGTTGAAATTCGATTTTTTCCCAATTTCGAACATTGCCCAACCATTCGATTATTCGATTCGAAATGGGGTGGTGCAAATTCGATTTCATTCGAATTTTTTCGAATTTTCAACAATTTTTTTTACAGAAAATTTAAAAATTTGTCTCAAATCGAAAGAGATTCAATTGAACTTACATTAATGTGATTAATTATCCGCATCGCTCTTCTTAGCTTCACAACCAAAAATAAACAGCAAATAAGTTTTTTTCTCAAAAAAATATTAGATCAAAATCCTAATGTTTATCAAATGTATCATGTATAAGTTTTGTATCAATTAAAAAATAAACAAAATGTAACAGTTATCGAAGTTTCGATTGTTCAATTTCCTTGCCTATTTTTAATTCATTCAATGCATCGAAAATATCGATTTTTATTACGGCACTAGAATTTATTTGTATAACTGGGATTCGTAACTATTTAAATCAATTAATAAATTTCACTGTGAATAAATACTAAAAACACTTGTCGAAGTTACGATTGTTCCATTTTCTTGTTTATTTTTAATTCATTCGATGCATCGAAAATATAAATTTTTATATACGATACATCGATATGCATCGATGCAATATTTCGATGCATCACATCCAAAAAACATCCAAGTATTTTCTATTTTTCCCACACAGTGATGCCAAATTTAGTTAGAAAGAAGAAAGTTGCAGAGTTGCTTTTGTGCAAATAAAGAGGAAATTCGATTTTTTTCTAGAAAAGTTCGATTTTATCCGAATTTTAGCATCACAAAGTTCGATTTAAAAAATTCGCCGTTTTGGAGCTAAAATTCGATTAAAATTCGAATCTCGAAGCTTCGAATATCGAATTTACCCATCCCTAGTGTGCTTATGGGCATTCAGTCGAGCACGAATTATAACGTTAAAAAAGTTTATTTAGTTGTTTTTTGTATTTTTTAAATTTTTTCCTTCTTATGAAACTTTACCCTCCCCTTAATTGAGCCCGAAGTCCGTCTATGGGTTACTTATTTAATTTAAGTATTGTACCTTTTTGAATAGCTAAAAAGGCATACTTGTTTCTAAAATAATTTGCAGAATAGTTTCCATACAAACAAATTTTTGTTAATGATGTGAAGTAGGAAACAGTGAAAAATCGTAAATTCAAAACTGTATCAAGCAGCCATTTTTAACTGTCGGGGCTTGATTCAAGTTTTATTGATGATTTTTATCTAAAAACAGAAAAAAATCGTACCCTTGAACTAACATTTAAAAAAACAGTGTGCGTACAAGCAAAAAAAAACGCTTCTTTAAAATTATCTTTAAAACCTAGTATCACGAAAACGGTTAAGTTTTGATCATCATGTCATCACGCCAAATTAATCAGAAATTACCTAAATAATAATGTACTTAAATATCTTAGATGACCTTTGCGGCGACCCTGTATACATATGTATGCACATACGTAAATAACCGCTGTCCATTATTAGATATCAAGCAGTACAATTTCTTGACTTTTAGCCTCCTCCAACACAACCAGTATACTAAATATTCGCATTTACACACCTTTTTTTGCAGAAAAACATCGATATCTTACACATATACTTTATTTGCATCAATACATTTCCCGGTTTGTAAAATCTCTCAAGTTATTGCTTTCCTCATTAATGATAAAAATGTTGCAATTGCTGATGCTTTTTTTTGTTTTTTTTTTTGTATTTGGCGTTATTGCTTTTGTGTACATTGCCATTATTTCTTAGTAAGCTTTCCTTTGTTGTAGTGTAACTACTATTTTCTTTTTGTTACTTAAGCGCTTGTTGTAAAACCAGTCTTTTTTTGCCTCTTGTTATTTGAGAAGCGTGAACAAGGCAGCGTTGCATAGCTGCACTGTTGCAGAAATTGAGAAAGTGATGCGTTTTTCTGTGTCTTTTTGCATTTGAAGTGGCAGAAAAAAGTGTAAGACGGCGCTTGAAAGCTTACACCACTGGACATTGTTTATTTGTGTATGAAATCTTAGACATATGTATGTATGTATGCATGCAAGTATATTTGAATATTAGCCTTTGAATGGAAAGATAATAGGCAATCTTTCTATTAGTTGGGTCAATGATCTCCACGTACGCCGGCAGGTAGCCATGTTGGATAACAAAAACAGAGCTGCAGTTACTTGGCAAATGTATTTTTGCGTTTTGTTTAAAAGTAAAAGGTGTGGCTATAGGATTAAGCCATTACATAAGAGACAGAGCGCTCATGTTTCCGACAGGACTTTCTTGTGGGACTAATGGTGGTGGCAGCTCAAAAACTTGGCTTTTCCATAAAATTTTAATTTTTTTCGAACATTCGTTTCCTTCGTAATGGTAATGGTAATGATACTGATTCTGGTCATGGGCATGGTAATGCTAATGGTTGTGGTAATTATAATGGTAATAGTAATGATAGTGGTAATTTAAGGTTATTGGTAATGGCAATGGCTATGGTAATGATACTGGTACTGCTAATGGGCATGGTAATCGTAATGGTTGTGGTAATGGTAGAGGGCACCCAACGGCAGGTAATGTCAAACGATTGTATTTTTACAGAAACAGCTTCTCAGAAAACCCCATCTGCCTTCTGGCGTCATGGTAATTTATCCAAGGCCTGCCTTACGAAAGAGGTGTAGCAAATGGCTTTAAAGAAATCATTCACTTATAGCAAAGTCCGACCTCTGAAAAAAATTGGCTTGCGGAAGGGAGGATATGAGGAACTTTCAATTGTGGCACTGGCCGCATTGAAGGCTGATATATAATGATTTTTAATGGTATTGTGGAGAAAAACTGTGTGTATGCGTTGCTGAAAGGCTAGACTGGGCTAACTGGTACCTCGCAGGGTCCTCTTAAAAATTGCTTCTAGCGTTTACTTTTCTATAAAAAATGTTGCCTTATCATCGCCCTCTTCTTAGTATTTGGTCGCAGAGGGCAATGAGAAGGCAACATTTTTCTGTAGAAAAGAAAATGCCATTATATTGTTCATTGTATTGCCATTAATATATTTTGCACGTTATCCACAAGAAGTTGATAAGGGCGCTGGGTTTTCAAAATAAAGTTCTGCAGGCAGCTTATGTCCACTTCAGAGGAAATGCTAGCAGAAATGTTTAAACCTTACTCCAGCGAAAGTAGGGTAGCTGAGAAGGAAATGCTGGCATGATTCTAACTCTTTCTGAGACGCAAACCAGCTTGATTTGGAATTACATAATTCGTTTGTCTCTTTGCAGTCGGAGTAGATGTTTACCCTTTTGGCTGAAAAACTCTGTTGAAATACGGCAGCAAGAACATAAGATTCAAGAAGAGTTCTGACAGAACACACCTCCTAAAACTCCACTGCGCAACTTCGATCCATCTGGGAATATGCTAATTGGTGATGTAATTCAGAGGCTGCCACTCATTCATCCCTCAGATGGTTGTGTGTAGAGCAAGATCTTGTCGGAGCCAGCCTCAGCAAATGCCGATCGGTTTCTACCGGTATGAAGTCGAAGTTTTCAAAGAATGCCGAGTGCTCACTACGCCAGGTAGAAGAAAAAACTGAAGGTTCTTAGCCTGATGGTGGAGTGAACTGCGGCAGCCTTAACCGCAGGGCCCACGTGTATGACGCTAAGCATAGCCTTTAGCGCAAGGGTAAATGTGCATCGCTGATTCCAACAAGAGAGGCCTTTTGCACTTTTAACGTGAAATTTACCAACCAAAACCCGCATATTACATAATGGTCTTGATTATGATTTCCATCCAATCCGCATACCCCAGTTGTAGGAACACCATCATTCGGCCTCCGGTGTGGTGGATACTTCCTCCATAGTCATGGAGATTTCCTCTGCCCGGTCTATACTCCCACTAACACCTGCCGAAGTTTGCGGTAGCAGTAGCGGCGCTTGCCAATAAACTTACTCGGGCCTATCGAATCTGACAACCTTTCAGTTGTGCTCGCCTGATTGGCGACTTCACTGAACTGGATGGGCGCATCGCCAGTCCTAGGACTTTTGACAGTGGAGCTTTACTCATCCAGATCTCGTAGCGCACCTTCGGATGTTTGAATATGTTTCACAGATAAATAAGAATCATCTTGGCTGCCGCGGTGTTCCAAAATATGGGTTGTCATGCATTTGTCTGTATGAGCACTTCAGCCTAACGAAAGTTACTTACAAGAGAAAGCCTTCGAAAGACCAGAATATCTGAGCGAGAAATTCTTGCTGTCCATATTAATATCAATCTAATATCTAAAGGGCACAATAGACACTAAGATCGTAGTGCAAACCTCATATTAATATCTAACCTTTGCTGGCGCTAGTGTGTCGATCCAGCAGTGAGTGGCAAAAGACCAAGTGCTCTCCTAAAAAATGTTGGCCTACGTACAAATGTCTTCGTTTAAGCAATGATGCCGGTCGTGGTGACGTAAGACACACAGGCCATGTGTTCTTCTGCTTTCCTCTAAAATATATAAAACCCGCTTTGGAGACTTCCGCTTTCGACGCTTGTAGGTGACCATCATATTTTATCGACTTATACGACGGCAGTCCTAGAAGTACCCAGCCTCACGGCCACTATCGCCAGAGAAATTTACTACCGTGTAGTACATTTTCTTAGACGGCTACTGTCAAAATTTTAGCCAAATTGGGCTCATATATTTGCATTGATCGCGCGGAAGCGGGCGTGTCCGCGGATTTTACAAAAATGGAAAAAGAGCAATATCGGTCGATGATTCGATTCCTGTTTTTGGAAGGGAAGTCGCGCAGCGAAATCACAGAGCGCTTGGATGCTGAGTACGGTGAATATTCTCCTTCGATGGCGACCGTCAAAATTTGGTAAAACGAGTTTCAACCTGGTCGCACGTCGGCCCACGCGCAGGTGCCCCGAAAACGGCTACCACGGAGGATAACGTAACGAAAATCCACGATCTTGTATTTTCAGTTGCTACTTGTATACATTTAATGCACCAGATTTAACTGGCACAACGATGTTTTTCGGTAAAACAATTTCAATCAAATTTTGCTAAACATTCGGCGCCGTGTCTGATTTCTCTTAACTCAGTAAAACGAAATTCAACCAAAGCTCCTAACGCTGCGTTTATATTAGACAATTTTCTGAAGACAATTGAGAATATGTATTAGCTGTCAAAAAACAGAAAAATTGTCTCTGTGACGTAGGCGTCTAGACATTTAATGAAACAATTCATTTCTAACAAGCCCCCGTGTGTGTCGTCTCGAATAATTTTCTCGCTATACATATTCATTATTGAATATTTGATAATTTATTAATTAAAAACCTCAAAGTTAAAATACGTTTTCATTTTCCGCGATATTTGTGCATGCGTTATTCTTATTTTCTCGAAACGTCAAAATAAATGTCTTCATCATTGTCTTCGAAAAATCCAAGCCAGTGATGAAGACAATTGTCTTTGTGTGAATGTATTAGTGAAAAAGTGTGAATGTATTGCTATTGTCTTGGCAAAAGTGTCTCATGTAAACGCCGGGTAAGTCGCTTTTCAGATACGTCAAGTCCTTGAAAGTAATTCTCATTCATTCTCTTTTGTGTTTTCTATTTGCTTTCACACGCGTCAACTTTATTCAATTAAAGTTCTTCGTACTTTAAACGGGAAGCAACAAAAAGATCAAAAGAGACAGGGAAACTTGAAACGACTTGACGCAAGACTTGACCCGTATGAAAGGCGACTAACAACACCTAATAAAATAGTAAATCATCTGAATGTATTTACAAATTATTTACATATCGCACCCAAAAAAAGATATCGTTTTATTACTAAATATTACACAACAACAAATATAAACACTACAACAATATCACCTCTACATTTATTGCCACCGCTATTGTAACCCCAGGCTTTTGCATTTTAATTTAGTAAACCTTACTACTATCTCTTGCTCACCACTGCAAATCATTAGGCAATCGAATCATTAACGCGCAACCTTAAAATCGCACATAAAATTTCACGCTGAATAATTTCCAGCAGCAGATTTTCATTTTCAGTTTTATGAGCGAAGATGTTGATCAACAAACCGAAAACACAGCGTAACAAAAGCACCTAAATCATATTTGTAGTTTAAGTACAAGTAGACATAAGGTCGCCGGTAAGTGGTTCAAAAAGTCAATGCAAAGGTTCATCAAAAGATCGCTTTATATTCTGGTAATTTTGCTTCGGTTGGGCGCGAGCGAATTTGTAAAAACAAAAAAAAATGCAATAAGACCAAGAAAAAGATAAAATTCAAGCTCTACTTAAAATACTCACTTAATTACTTTATGATAAAGTGCAACGCATACAATTCAGCTGCCAAATTGTAAGCCAGTCTCTTTTGTGTTTGTGCCCCAAATTAGCGTGCGCAACTTTTGACTGCACCATAAAATGGTAAGCAAGTGAGCACTGTTATTCATAGGTATGTGAGTATGTAATAAAAGCTCGTATATGTTGTTGAAATGCAAGTAAAGCACATACTAATTGGGCAAACCGAAAAATTCAGCCGAAATTGTATACACATAACCTAGGCATACATATGTACATACAGAAAAATCTTGAAATGCCTATCCGAACTTATGTACATACAACTATACCAAAATCAACTGGAAAACTTATATCCACTTAAAAATTCTTAGCCATTGTGAGCCATCTATCCAATAGTAGTAGTAGTACGTAATTTTAACCACTCGGCTACAGAATCATAGATCTAATACATATGCCTTTACGATTCGATGATAGATTAAATTACTTGCGAGGAGAAAAAAGTCGGCCGTATGTTCTCCAGGATGACTGTAACGGAATTATGAACTTTATATAGAATTAGTAACTTCGATATAGAACTAGGGAACAAGGCAAGCTAGAGCTACAGTAGTATTAGTAGAGTCGCACCGTCTATTTTGGTTAACAGATGGCTCTAAAACACCCGAAGGCACTAAAGGCGGCACTTTGGAGCCCATATCAAGGGCATCAGTCTTAATGAACCAACCGACAAGTATATTCCTAGTGGACGTCCACCTCATAATCTTCGGCAAAAATATCGCATTCAGAATCCTTCTTTCAGGTGTAATAACCTGGATAAACTCAAAATCAAGTCTAGTGACACATGCCGAAACTTTTGAGCACTTGCTTCCTGAATGTGATGCAATCTTGAAAAAGTATGCAATCGATGTTACCCTATAACCCAATGGATTTCCTAAGACTGTTAGGACTGGCCGAAGTGTTTTAAGCGGAGAAGAGGGCGAATTGTGTAGCTCTCCAGATCGCTATGCACTAGACCGTATCGAAAAAAAAAATCCGCGGTACAACACCTCATATGAAGTGTTTTTGAAAAGCATTTAATAAAAAAAAATTTTTTTTTGGACAACCCTAGTAAAGGGTGGCCGCTGTGGTGTAGTGGTAAGCAGTGCGCGCTTCCACTCCGCAGGCCTGGGTTCAAGCCCTGGTCAACGTCGCAAAAAAAAGTTTAGAAAAAAGGTTTTTTCTTAACAGCGGTCACCCCTCGGCAGGCAATGGCAAACCTCCGAGGGTACTTCTGCCATGAAAAAAGCTTCTCACAAAAATACAATCGCCGTTCGGAGTCGGCATAAAACTGTAGGTCCCTCCCCTTTGTGTGACAACATCAAGGCGCACGCCACAAATCGGAGGAGAAGCTCGGCCAAACACTAA
>JAPVRG010292228.1:0-13406 GCA_029783565.1 Rhagoletis cerasi
AGTGTCGGAGCTACTGCATGAGATGTAAAATTCTTATTAAACTGCAAAACTAATTAGTTTTGTTAAAAAAAATACTTACTAATATTCACTGGTATTAGAAAACCAAATTTCACCGAATAAGCGCATATATCACTCAATAAAGTGCTGGAAACTCACCGTGGTAGCTAGGAAATGATATTCTGTAAATAAATACTTTAAATAGATTGGTAAACTAAAATATAATTGTAATTTATTGCAAAACTTACCAGAATTAACGCAATCAGAATAGCAAATGTCAACGAATGAATGTAAAGGAGATGAAAAAAACGAGTCAGTGTTGCCAACGAATATTTAGTATGAAGAACTTTAGGTTTTATTACTAATATGATTAGAAACTGTAGAGTGAGCAACATTCTGCAATAGTAAAGGAGCCGATTTTTTGAGTGAAAACGAGAAGACTGTTTTATTACAAAACCTTCTATTATTGAATCATGTTGATACCCATATTGCTTTAACTCATTTAACTTTTTAAATAATTTGAATTATTCTTATTTTTGAAAGGGTGGCAACTATTTTCGAATAACTTAAACCTCGCGAAATCTATAGCCCTTAACCTTAATCTGACACGTCATTTTTCAAAATCTAGCGAACGGCGCGGATAAAAAGGCATTGATTATTAAATAATTTGAATTAAATTTTGTAAAACAAAAACCGTGCTGGAAATCTTAAGGCCACCTCATTTTTAAAAGTGGAACGAACGGGGCAGATCTGATCACATGGACAAAAAATTGCTTCGCGTATTATATCTATAGATTATAAAAAAAATATATATAAATAGGAGGCAGCCCTCGGTTTATTTATTTCTGTTGGAAAGCTTTTTCAGTCCTCTTTCATTTGATACCATGTTTGATTTGGTTAAGCGGTTTGTTTATTATTACAAAAGGACTTTTATTGCGAACTTAAAAAATATTTTGCCAAGTTTAACTTTTATTGCTGGACTTAAAAAATAAAAGTCCGACTTTTCAAGTTATTATTGGACTCTTTCCAGGATTCTTGTCTAGGAGGTCCTGGGATCAAAAGAACATTGATACATTTATTCTACGACAATATTTTGCGCCGGACTTTCTTAACATCGAAAAAAAAAACTGTTATTTTCGGTCCCTGCCTGAAATAGTCCTGACAACCCCGAAATCCCGGAGAAATAATAAAATAACACGAAGACTACGGAAAAAGTAATGAAAAGTTCAGAAAGAACCCCAAATTTCCTGGAATAATCCCGAAACCACGATAACAAAATCCGGAAAAATTTAAAAAAATCTGGGTAAAATCTTAAAAAGTTTCGAAAAATCCCGAAACTCACGAAACATTTCATTCTTTTGTCAATCTTTGAAATAAAAAACAAAAATTACCGATTATTATTTCTTTTCGTGAACGATTCAGTATTTAGAAATCTACTGCTAATGCCGTTATTAGGTTCTTGTCAAAGCACAATTATCAGATCAATTGCCGGAACTGAATAAATTTACATTCACATTCCCATTCGCAATCGCAGTCCTATTTACGTTCGTATTCTAATTCGAATTCTTTCTTATAAACACATTCGTAATCGTATGCACATTTGTACTTCTCTAACCCATATTGAGCCAGTCGCAAAGCAGCATGTGTTCTAATAACATTTTTGATCTATTCATATGGAATTGATTAATCCCTTTTTGGTTCGAGCATATCTTATGAAGAGGCTTTTATAACCGAAAGGTATGAAAAGAAGAGTCGTGCTTGAAAAATAAAAGAAAAATTTTCACTCGTTAACATTTGAACCGAAAGGCTCAGGTTTGCCTGAACTCTCTCTCTCGGCCGCCTTGGAATACTTCCAAATTACTGAATTGGTTCCCAGAGCAAATAACTGCGAAACACATGAATTAACTAGGCAGCGTACGCACGAGGTTGTTTCCACTGACAGCGAAAGTAAGGGAGTTGCCATGCCAATCTATGCTATGTAATTTCCTTTTTCCAGTAAACTTGGTGGAAATTAACTATTAGGCAGATGGATTTCTAGTCGGCTTAGCGAGATCTTTAGGCCGGCATTTGGATCGTAGGCGGTCAAAGCAGCTTCTTAAGCTAAGCAAGCGTCCACTCTCGACGCTGTCAGAAGTCCTGTCAGGGGTCACTGTCCAATAGGAACTCATGCGGTACGACTTAATACCGCCTCGGACCACTATGACCGGAAGAAACCCTAATCAGATAGTTCGTTCCACTATGTTTCATCCTTAGGACCTCGAAACACGAGCATAATGTGGTCGATATCGTATCGAAGATTAGACATTCGGAAACAAAATTCTGCCGAATCATTGAGAATCTTCAGCACAGCTGCATGCAGTTTCCGTATTGCCGACGAGTGGCAGCTGCAGCATAAAATGCAGCAAAAACTTTAAAATATGTATGATGTTGAACTGGGCAAGTGAGTGAGTGAGAGTGAGTGACGCAGCCATCGTGGCTTTTTAATGCAGTTACGAGTTGTTTGAAGACAGCGCGGGCGGGCTACGCGCGGGTGCATGTGCGATGGATCGGTTGGTCAAACTGCTGTATATATGTATGTATGTAACTCTCAAAGGGAGGAATGATGGCGGCTGTTCGGCAGAAAGAGGAGAAAGGAACTACATACATATGTACGTATGTGGGTTGGCAAAAGCAGAGATGAGTGAGGTCGCCAAAATGCAATTAAGCGATTTTCGAAAACAAAAAAAAAACAACAATAACAACCAGTAAAACTTTTATGTATACTTGTATGTATGTATGTGTGTATGTGCACATAAAAGGAAGAAGAATGATTGCAATAAAAGAGCTGCTGCTGCGCGCTGGAGTAGTTGACGCAAGCAAAGTTCAAACTTGCAACAGCAGCTGCTTTATTGTATAGACGGAGCAGCAGCAGCAGCAGCCGCAGTAGTGACAACAACAACAATAACAGTGATGCAAGCCAACGCATGGATATGTACATGGAGGCTGCGCAGACACACACATACAAAAAAAAAAATACGTACTTTCATACGCATACGTACGCATAGAAACTTAGATGAGGGACTTAGAACGTGGGCAAAGCGTTTGTGCATTTTCGTTTGCATATAAACAAACGTTTGTTCTTATGTATATATTTATGTATGTATGTATGTATGTAGATAAATACGTATGGGAAAACATAAGTTTGTATGTGTATATTTGTATGGATGTGTGTATGTATGTATGTATATGTGCACATATACACATATGTATAAATTTACGTGAGTTTTCGTGTGCAAGCTCGTGAATCATATTTACGACAGCTGAGCAGTACCCAAATCATATAGACAAAAAAAAAACAAACGAGAAATGGCTGCAAAAAGAAAGTACGAGTTTTCGTGTCAATAAGAAGAAGAATGAGAAAGCAACACGAAGTTGCAATCAAAAACGCGAAAAGGAAAGTACAAAAAAAAAAGAAATTACGAGTGATTTGAAAGTTGAAAAATAAGATAAGAACTACATAAATATGTGTGTATACCTACATATATGAAAGTATAATATCGAACTCTAGCTTTATGATCTCTGTATGCTTGGTTTTTCAGAAGAGGTACCCTCTCTTTTGTTTAAAATTACCAGTAGAAACTTTAACTTACGAACAAATCGTAGAGACTTAGGCGAAGGGGCTGCAAACCAACCACACCTCAATGAGAGATTCGTCAAGTACAAAGCCCAGAAGTAGTTGACTATAGCGCCGTGTAAGTCCACTATGCAAGCCCTACAAGGTCGGAATTCCTGAAATATCTATGATTGACAGAGGATCCCAAGTATGGTATACCGACAGATCGAAGATGGACGACGGGAGTATACTAGGGTAGGCATACTTGGACCAAGATTCCAGAAAAGTTTGCCAATACCCACCTATATTCCAGGCGAAAGTCTTCGCAATCGAAGTCTGCGTTCGGGAATGTCTTCGCAGAAGGACAAACGTGGCCGGAATAAATATTATGTCGGACAGTCAGGCAACATTAAAGACCTTAAACTCATTTAGAACGACATCAATGCTTGTGGACAGTTGTAAAACTTTTTGAACCGCCTGGAGCCCAAAATAGACTGACGCTGAGGTGTGTACCCGGACATGAAGTTATTGAAGGCAACGAAAACACTGACTGTCTCGCAAAACGTGGAGCCCAAATGTGTTTGCTTGGTGCCGAGCCTTTCTGCGGCACATCTAAAAGATACACTGCAGAAGTACTTAGCAGCAGGGAAGAATCTCAGAGTGCTGCCCACTGGCGGAAGTCAAAGGGAATGAGACAATCAAAGAGATTCATGACTTATTGCAGGAGGAACTACGAAAGACTCCTTGAACTTAGCCGGGAGGGTCTTAGAACTCTTACAGGTTACCTGACAGGACACTGCAAGTTAAGATGTCATTAGAATAAAATTTGGCTTTCTATAGTTAGGGACTGCAGGTTTTGTGGGCTGGTTGAGGCAACCCCAGAGCACATTCTATGTGACTGTCCACGTATCATGAATCGCAGACTGGTAATTGATGTCGAAGTCCGTATTTATTTTCCTTACCCACGCAACGCCCTACTGTATGTACCTCCGCGAAGTCTTCCTGCGAAAGCTGATTCTCCCGGATCGGTGAGGTGGCCTGGCGATGGATAGTTCGCGAAGCGGTGCGCCGGTCTTGGTGGGTAACCTACGACGGATGTCTTCGGACGCAGTCCTTGGCTGTATTGCAAGTCATGGAGTTAGCCGTGGGTCCACCCACAGTAAGCTCACACCTGACGCTGTTCGCTGAGTGACGTACCTTCTGTAGGAGAGTGCAGTATGCTTACTGTTTGCTATGCAGGTCTCCCGACTCGTGACACTTTTGTGAGTAGTTTGGGCACTTGGACTGCTCGTACTAGGGGGTATGTACCTAAGTCATAATGGTGGTAGGTGCGGGTCCTGCCTACATTCAGTGCTGTCTTCGTGTTATTTCAGTGCCACTTTTAGGTCTTCGTTCTCAAACACAAAGTAGCAGCTGACAGTAAATAATTATGAACGTAATGATTTTTATATAAATGCATGTACATATGTATGCACATATGTACGCATCTTTTTCAAGCTCCCTCAACCTTGACGCCTGAGGTCGGTTATTTGCTCTAACGCAATGCAATTAAAATACATACATATTCACAAAGATTGCAAAGTGTTTAGATATGTACTCACACAATAGATATTTACATTAGTATATATGTATTTACGTCTGTATGTACTATTTACTTTTAAATATATGTCTGCTTCTAAAATTTCAGTTTTCAACAAACATTTTCGAATGTTTTTGCTATTTTTAGCGCACACAAACATACATACATAATTTTTTTTTCTAATATTTTTTTTTTTTCATTCCATTTTGCGCGCCGTATATGTATATGTATGCCTATCCAACAACAAAAGGTGCATGTACATTAGACCGTATCACGATGTATGGGCCGAAAAAAAGTTCAATTTTTTCCAAGCGATTTTGAACACTCACTATCAGAATAAAAGCCAGTTTCACGAAAAAAATTTAAGTAAAAATTAATTTTTTTACTTGAATTTAATATGGAAAATGACAGAAAAAAAATTAGTTTTCACTTAAATTGATTTCGTGAAACCAGGGTAAAAAAATTTTTTTTTCGGCACCCTGTAAAAACAGCTAAATCGGAGTTTCTATAACTTTTTTATTTGAAGTCCGATTTCTATAAATGATACATCGTTGTAAAGGTATTAAGAAAACGTATAATTGTGTGTACAGAACTATTTTTATTTTATTGTCTGAAAACGACACTCTGTACGTAAAATTATGTGTCAGAAAAATAATCTCCAAGTCAAATTATAACCCTTTGGCAAGAAAAATATTAACCTATTTTCATTAAACAACAGCTAACTGCTAGCAATTTTGTAAAAAATTTTTTTAAGTAATTTTTTTCGGGACTCAATTTGGCTGAATCGTGCTCGGCTATTAAGCTTTGCAAATATGCACATATGCAGCGCACAGGGTGCCTTGTTTAGAATAAAAATTATAACTTTTTAGTTTGTCATGATTGGAAAATATTTTCATGAAAAAATTCGTAACTTCTACAGTTTTGGTTTCTCCATTCCCAAATTTTTGCAGTATACTCCATAAAGTTTGACAACTATTAAGATTGCAAAAAAAACCAAAATCCAGTGGTGTATAATTAATAAAAAAAAATTATTCAAAAAATATTAAACAAATGCAATTTTTTAATGCAAAATATTTTTTATTGAAATCTATCTCACGCTCTAATGGATAGCTGAGGTAATTACGCACATTTTGATTACAAATACTTTATTAACTGCAAAAAATTTAAGAAAGATACTTCAATGCGAGTTCAAAATTTCGGAATTTTTTTTCGAGATTTTCGAATGTGATGATGGAATAAAAAATATACGTCTTCTTTTTTCGATAAAGAATGTTAAAAAAAAATATTTCACGCCAAAAAAATATTAAGGTGTAAATTTTGCGTGTAATGACACGTAGATTTTTTTAATATTTCTACAACGGTATGCCATTTATGGAAATCGCACATAAAATAAAGAAACCAAAGGAAAAAAACCGATTTAGCTGTTTTTACAAGGCGCCGAGAAAAAAAATTTTTTTACACACCTGAAATACCCTAATAGTGACTTTTCAAAATCGCTTGAAACAAATTGAACTTTTTTGTGATACGGTCTAATGTATATACAGTGCCGGACAAAAGTATGGACACAGAGAATTTTTCGCAATGTATGCAAAGTGTTTTTCTATAATTTCTGTTCGCAAATCTTCTATAAAAATATTCTTTATACTACAATGAAAAACATAAAAATAAAGTCTCTAAACTTTGTGCAAAACTCAGGAAAATTCAGTAAATTTAAGTACAAATTTGTAACTTTCTAACCAGATTTTTTAGAAAAATTCTAGGTATGCAGTCTTATAGACTATACAATTTTAGTGCGAGTTTGAAGTTTCTAAGTAACCGCGTGTATTTTTGGCAATTTTTTCTGTAGTTTATTTCATACAAAGTATATTCGAATTTTTTTTGATGGAAGATTAATATCACCGTCCGAAAAAAATTTTCTAAATCAACGCGGTTTTTAGAAACTTCAAACCCGCACTTTGTTTAAAATTCAATGGGCTATAAAATTGCATACCTAGAATTAAAAAAAACTGATTAGAAAGTTGCAAATTTGTACGCAAATTTATTGAATTTTTCTTAGTTTTGCAGAAAGTTTAGAAATTTTTTTTAATGTTTTTCCTTGTAGTACAAAGTATATTTTTATAGAAAATTTGCGAAAAGAGATTATAGAAAAAAACTTTGCATACATTGCGAAAAATTCTCTGTGCCAATACTTTTGTCCGGCACTGTACATACATACATAACAGCAGACAACAACACTAGAAAAAATTAAAAAAAAGAGAAAATAAATTTAATGGCAAAAAACCCTCGAACAGGTTTTCGGAGTACGCGAGATTCGGAATTGAATGGAATTTTTACTTGAAAGCGCTTGGCGGAGGCTGTGGGCGCGGACGCAGTAAAACGGGAGGAAAAAATAATAAAAAAATATATATGTATGTATGTATGTATGTAGGTACAAAAAACAAACGAGAACTAATAAAAGCAGCAAGCAGCCGCCAGCCTCAATTGGAAAAGAAAATAAAAGGAAATGCATAGTAGGGAAAATAATGCACAGGGAAAGCCGAGTAATGTTAGTATACATACAATGCTATGGAAAATGCTGTAGAAAAAGGAGAATCGAAAGTTATAGACAAAATGTTTGCAGCTGGCGATTGTTCAGAAAACGTATGAAACATAGATTTGTACATATTTGTGTATGTATGTATGTATATGATGTGCGTGCACTTCATGGCTGTATCTATGTAAATAAGTATATCGCTAGAGGCTCTAGTAAAGACAGTGAAGGGATGTTTGAAAGCTGGTCTTGAGTTTACTTATATTTAACTAAGTAAGAAAATTAAAAAAAAACCTATGTACGTATGCATGTATTAAAAAATAGTGAGAGAATAGTAAGAGAAAAGAACGCATGTGGAGAAAGCTTTTGGTTCACCCATTCACCCGTGAATGGCCAAAAACCAATATTTTGCGTCCGGTCCAAGCAGCTCACAACTTCCAGTGTTTACACTAAGCATCCTCTGGGTAGCAACCGAGCACCCATTCGGAAGCGAGCTAATTGTGAGATGGCGAATCCCCAGCATTGGTTTATGCGCTGGTCGTGGGATCCGCCACGTAAAAAAGAAAACCACTAATGAAAGGTAAAATAAAGCCTCGGATGAGACCCGCATCTTTTGATGACAAGTACGACTATTTTACAAAGGATTACGATTTCTGTGCATGCACCTGGAATGTCCGTACCCTTAATGGAGAAGGTGCTTCTGCACGGCTGTTTGATGTCCTCGAAAATACAAAAGCTGACATTAGCGCCATCCAAAAATGCGATGGACGGGGCAAGGCAAAAAACAGCTGCCATTAAGAAGAGCCGGTACGGTGAGTTATGTCACGAAGCTGCAGAGAAAAAAGATGCCGCCTAAAGGGCCACGCTGCTATCGGACGCAACGCGAGCTATGTGGGACCGACATAGGCAGCTGAAGAGGGAAGTAAGACGTATTTTCCTTAATCAAAAGTGGTGAGCCGAAACGCGTTAGCGCGAAGAGCTTAAAATGCCGGGCGACAAGAAAAACGACCGAAAATTTTAGCAGCAGGTTAAGCGACTTACGTAAGGTTTCAAGACCAGGGCTAACTCATGTAAGAACAACCAACCACGGTGCTCTAGTGACTGATATTCAGAACGTACTTAAATTATGGAGGGAACACTTTTCCACGCTATTGAATGGTAGCAGCACTAAAAGTAGTAGAGAATATGAACGCGAGCCCCAACCGTCAACGAACTGATTGAGCCTTATCAGTGTGGTTGTAGACCTAGGAAATCCACCACAGACGAGGTATTCACCATACGCCAAATATTGGAAAAGACTAGCGAGAATAAGATCGCCACGATATTTGTCGATTTTAAAGCCGCTTTTGACAGCACGAAAAGAAGTTGCCTTAAAGTATGTTTACATATAAATATAATCTCAATTAAAGCTCGTTCGTTAATCACCTCGTTTACACAGTAAAATCTCGGATAACTAGCTGTCAAATTTGTTGTGCTTGTTTTTTCACAACTCAAGGAAAAGTTCAATTTCTTCTCTTTGACATTGTGATCACTTTTTTCTGCTTAATGAAGCAATTTAAACATATTTTAACTTAATATTTCATTATAAATACGTTTACAAACCTCTTTTCCATGCTAGCGTCCATTTTTGTTTACTTTCACAGTTGAAATTTCTACTCTTCGCAAAAATAATCGATAAAACTAGGATGGACACCGAAAAGTTATCGGTATAATCTGAGATTATTTTATAATTACAGATTAACGAGGGAGGGATTTTGTATAATAACCTCTTTTTCTCCCTGATAAACAAAAATTTTTCAGGTAAAAGTTTCACCGTTTTTTTAATTTTTTTTAATTTAAAAAAATCTGACCTTTTTATGTATTTTCACAGCATGTAAATTAAAAAAAAAATAAAAATAAAAATTTTTAATTAAAAATTAAAATAAAAATTTTTAATTAAAAATGAAAAAAAAAAATTTTAAATTAAAAAATTTGTTTACATGCAGTTAAAGAAAATACGTGAAAAGACCCGAATTTTTTAAATTCAAAAAAAATTTCAATATTTCAAAAACGGTGACACTTTTACCTGAACAATTTTTGCTTATCAGGGAGCTCACCCCCCACCTACCTTCTCCTCAAGTTTGGCAGGTTACTTCTGGGACACTCTGTACATACATATTTTCATGACTATAAATATACATACAGGGTGTCCAAGAAGTATCACGACAAACTTGAGTAGAAAGAAGGTGAGGCGGTGAGCTCCTTGATAAGCAAAAAACTTTCAAGTAAAAGTGTCACCGTTTTTGAAATTTTTCAATTTTCTTTTTTTAATTAAAAAAATTAAACTTTTTCATGTTCACGCAGTTAAAAAAAATACATGAAAATGCCGAATTTTTTAACATTAAAAAAATTAAAAAATTTCAAAAACGGTGGCTTTTTTAACTTCTCAAGTTTGTCGTGATACTTCTTGAACACCCTGCATGTATGTAATTTTTCAAGGGTTGCCTCTATTAACAAAAAATACATATTCCGTTTCATGCCGCTATTTGACAATTAGCGCGAATACGAAAATCAATAGACTTCAGAAAAAAAAACCCCCTAAATTGACTGGAATTAAATTCATTAAATTTGAGATGAAAAAATATCTATAATTATCATGGCGTGACATGCATATATAGATACACATATATATGTATGTACATGAGTATAGAGAAATATGACAGTGGAAGTACCTAAGGAACATATGTACATACATATATAACTATGCCTGTAGGAAAAATCTAGCGTAAGAAGAAATCTTTTACTCCACAGAAAGTACGTATTTCAAAAATTAAAAAAATACTTTTCATTGCAAATCCGTTCTATTTACTAACTTCTATTGAAATTTCGACAAAGGGAACGAAAAAATGCAACTCCCTTAAGTAACGTTGAAATTACCCAATCGCTCCAAAAACGTCACAATTATGCAAGCAGCAGTACTAGGCTTAATCTTTTGAAACGGAAGCATAAATTTCCACTGCAATTTTTTTCTTTATTATTACCCCCGTGAATATTTGCGACAATATAAAAATAACATTTATTTGAAAAATGTAATCAAAAAGTAACATTCAACTAAAGACCCCCTCTCTCCAAAACTGGTTCCGGTAAAAAAAATTGCTCGAAAATTCCGTAAAAATATTTACTTTTAAATAATGAGTGACGTTTTTTGAAATCTAATATGGCGGATCCAACATGGCGGATAAGTTTTCGATAATTCATTAATCCTCTTTCTAATATTGATTCAGTTAAAAAAAAAACAGTTATATTCTTGAAAACTCGATAAGAATATATACTTCTAAATGATGAATGGCGTTTTGTAAAATCTAGTATGGCGGACAAAATTTTGAAAACTAGTTGGATTCATTTGAAATTTGTTACTCGGGGGTTTTCGGGGTCACGAATTTTTAAAATTCAAAATGGCGGATGCAATATAGCTGATTCTGAATTCTACGAATTCCTCAAACCCCCCGATTAACAAATTTCAAGTAAATTCAATATTTTTTTTTAATATTTTGCCCACCATATTGGAGCCGCCATAATGGATTTCAAAAAACGCCATGATGAGTGCATAGGTACATATAAGCAAATATTTTTAGCGAATTTTCAAGAATATAACGTTTTTTTTTGTCGGAACCCGTTTTGGAGAGAGGGGGCTTCAGTTGAGGAAAACTGTCTCATAAGTATTTGTTTTAATTTGTCTCTCTCTACACTTCCATACAAATGTGCATATGTATGTAAGTAGCAACCCTAGTCCCACGAAGCTGCAATTTCACATACAATGGATTTTCCAGCAGGGTATGTATTTGTGTATGTACCTCGGTACCTTGCCCAGCCAACAGCAAACATTGTAAACAAAGACATGATTTATAGCAGCAATTTAATTTGTGCTTAAGCCCAGCAACACGAAAATTAACCAACACAAATACAAATTACAATGGCTGGGATGGTATATAGAGTATATAATATGTACATATAAATACATACATATATGCATCTAGGTATACACACTAACTTTGAAATTTCATTAGTATTTGTGTACATTTTGCTTTTGCTTTGCACTCTTTTTCGCTTGTTCTTTGCTCGAAAACTTCGCCATCCGCGCCATAGACGCCATTGTTGTTTGGTCAAATGTACGTACATACATATGTATGTATGTATGTATGTATGTATTGGGTCATGTGATCTCAAAGCACATATATATGTAGATAGTAGATTGGGGGCGCACCTCTTTTCAGTTGATGCTGCCATCGATATTTTGACTGTACTATAAATTTTTCTTACCATGTACTTATGCACTTCTGTTTATGTACATACATACATACATACACACACGCATACATACATAAATTTAACTTTATATGCCTTTTTCGCCTCTACCTCTCGTGATCTATTTCTCTTTTGGGTCTTGACGGCTTTCATTGAAAATAACAAACCGAAAAAAAATTGAAAAATAAAAATATTTTTTTTTTCAAACGAAAACACCAACCCATACCAATGTGCGCTTGTGCGGCTTTTATTGGCCGTTTTCTATGTATTCGTCTGCGGGCTTTTAAGTTTCTGTCTAACCGTATAATTAATAGAAAGAACTAAAGCAATTATCTGCGCTCTCTGATAAGCAAACATTTTTTAGGCAAAAGTTTCACCGTTCCTGAAATTTTAAATTTTTTTGAATTTAAAAAAAATCGGGCCCTTTCATGTATGTTCTTTAACTACATGTACAAACAAGGTCATAAAAAGAAATTTTTGTTTTTAATTCAGATGCTGTTAAAAAAATTAAATTTATTTTCAACAGTGTTATTTGAGCTTTGTACCACGATTTTATCTTTTAGGAAATTTTTTTCTTTCTTTGGAACCGCTATAGATCTAGTCCCCAAGTTTTAGAGCCACATCTGCAAGCCATTCTGCGTTGTCCCCACCTGGGATTCCACAAGAAGCATACCTAATCGGAAGTAGACTTCGCAGAATGCCAGCTGATGCATTTGCCCCTTAAAACCCTCTTTCGTAATGGCATCATGCAGGGTAGTCAGTCATCTGAACTCAGCGCCTTCGAGGGGTAGTTTGAGGACAACACAGCCAGTCGGATGCCCCTTAGCGCACCAGAGTTGCCATGCGTCTGCCCATCTCCAACCCGCGAAACCGCTTGTTCGAGACACCCACCCCCAGATCCCGATTTTTACAGCCGGTGCGGTCACGACGATACACCTATCCCTCCCTGCGTCGTCTCTATCTTCTTTCCGGTTCGTTCTGGCAGGAGTCTGCTTCCGTGACTACTCAGGTTCTTCCAATATTTTAGTTACCACACGTGCCATTTGGAGCCTGATCCGCTACGACCAAGCCGACTACGGTCGTTCAGCGCACCGGTTGGGCTGTGAGTGCAAGAGGCGGTGGCTTCGCGCACCTGTCCCTATGCCGCTCTCTTTCATGCATCGAGAATTCTCGCGACGTAGTGGATCCGAATTGACTTGTAGCCATATCCCGACCCCGCGAAGAGCCTCTGTCGTACAGACTGCAGGTGGTCTCATGCTGAAAACTTTTTTAAAGGACTTTTCGTGGAGAGGCTCTCTGGAAAACTCTCTCTGCACTCCTCGATTTTGTTGCTTCTCGGCCCAAATTGCGCCTATGTGCCTTTGCTGTTATTCTTTGTTGTTTTTGTTTAGTGTCCTTCATTTCGGATATACGATTGAGAGCCT
>JAPVRG010292245.1:7895-21411 GCA_029783565.1 Rhagoletis cerasi
AAAGTAGTGAGAACTGGTTTCCTCTGCATTAGAAGTCAACTAACTTGTAGCTAACTACTTTTGGATATAAATTATCAATTAAAAAAAGGAATTTTTTAATTTTTTATATTTTTATTTATTTAATAATTTTATTTAACCTTACATATTTGCTTATTTGTTTACATGTTTTTTGTAGATGGTCCCCTATTTGAATTCGATCAGACATAACATCAAAATGATGATATAAAATTTCGACCTTTATTTTATTTGTCCTGAATACGAATAAGCAGAATATAGTTTAAAAAAACTAAAAAACACGCTTGCAGCAGCTGCCAGAAGAGAGTTACAAACAAACAAGCAAGCAAGCAAGCAAGCAAACAAACATACAAGTGAAACTAATAAAAGCGTGTTAAAAAGAATCAGCGAAATGCACAAAAAAGTGTACTGAAAGTAATTTTGAATGAGGATATATATTTAAATAGAAACTTGAAAAGAAAACAAACTCCCAATAACGTCTGCATGACTCCTGCACGACTTTAAACTAACTTGAAGTTAGTTTTTTCATAGCTAATTAGAAGTTAGTTATTTATCGGAATCCCGCAAAAAAGCTAACTAGAAAGTTGGTTATTTTAATCAATTGATAATTTTTTTCTGCAGGGTGTGTGCTGCATCTCTCAATTTTCGGTCTACTAGCCAGTTTTGTAGCCGTTCTGGGCTATGGTGTAGGAAAGCTGTTACTTATCTGGTGTTTGTGTGTGTGTTTATGTTTAAACTGTCTTCGTAAGTACATCCGGTAGGAGATACATATGTACATTAAGAAATATGAAATATTAATCAAAATGTAATATTACGACAGGCGTTTACAATTTCTATTAAAATACTATACTATATTGCCACACATAAATGTCCTCAGATGCATGGCGTTTAAATATCCCCAGATTTACCAATAGGAATTGTGAGTGGACGTCTACAGCTGAGGGCCAAATTAATTAATAAGTGTCATCCAAACGATTTGTTATATTTTCAGCCAGGTAAATATTTTGCCAGGCTTGGTCTTAAAAGCTGCATAAAAGCATAAGTTCATATTTGATCAAACTTTTAAATGTTATACCCGATTCTGCACAAACACAGTTCAAAATTAAGGTAGGCGAATCATAAGCCAAACATGCTAGGAGTGCAGACAAAAAGGCTTGTGACCTATCTGCAGCCAAAATATAAGTACATACATATGCACATATGTTGATGGGATTAGTAGATAAGTATGTACATATAATGTTTCCACTAACTAATGTCACGGTAGGCCACAAAAGTGATTACTATCACTTGAAAGAAAGAAATGCAGTCAAAGAGTAGCCCGAACTTAAATAGGTTACGACACCGAACGACTTTACTACTCATCCCTATAAAATGTCACATGATTTGCACAAATAAAGCTCAACCGTGCTAAATAAACGTTTGTGGTTTTTCCATATTCCACTGAAGGGCAACAAGTTTTTAACGGAAGTTTTTAATTTATCATTCTAAGTGACCTAACTGTACCATCTTTCCGCAAATCACTGCCAAATCCGGCCAGATAAAGGTGTCATATGACCCGTACCTCAGATCAGCACCGCTAGCCCAGTCGCGAACGGAAACTGGGCCATCACTGGAGCTACTCAGCTTTACTCCGTTGTCAAGGACCTTTGCCCACCAGCTCCTCTGGTATAGGATGTCCAAAGGTCAGTCCCTATCACAAAAGGGAAACGAACCAGGAGGCCCGTAAATACCGAGTGTCGTTTGCCTTTCAGTAGTAGGCTCATCATGCCGCGAATCACCTCGTCTGTTGGGATTGCTGCGGATGGACGCAGGTTCAGCTTGATGGCTTGCAGTAGAGCCAATGACTTCATTAGAGCACACCAATTAAAATCACCCACAAAGTCCAACGAACAGACGTCGTCTAGCCAACTCATCGATTAGAGATGATCACGAGAGCTTCGTGAAAGTGCAAGAGAACATTTTATGGGAGAAGTAAATTATTCTGTATTTCGAGGTCGAATCGTTTTGGAAGGCGCATGCCGCCAAGAGGAAGAGTGATGGAGAAAGCCTCAGCACCTTTCCAAAAGATCAGCAGTGGAGAAGGCTAGAATATATAGCTATCAATGAATGTGGGTACAATCAGCATTGGCAAAAGTATTTCCACAAGTGAAGCAAGACAATGCACATCAGCCATCATCATGTGTAGACGCTGTTGCCTGCGATAAAAGAAATTCATGAGTTTAGCAAGACTGCGCCTGATAAAATAGCCTGAGTCAACCTAGGAGCTCATTCAAAAACCGGAATTCGTCATAATGTCTCAGAGAGCATTCGATACCGTCCAGTACAATCTTTTAACGAAAGCTTTGGCACAATGGAAAACATATCTGTTATATCTTCTTCTTCTAACTCGGCATTACAATCGTTTGTCGGTTTTAGGCCGAGAACAAACAACTTCGCGAATTGCCCCTATCCTTTGCGAGGCTGTGCCAGTTGTACATCCCAAGTGTAGACATGTCCTTCCATTTCGTCGTCCATTAATGGGTGCCGAGTCGAATGATCTTTACAATGGAGCGCAGTTCGTGTCGTTAAAAAGCCCGCACAACTCGCCATTCCATCTTCTTCGGTCAACCTCGTCCACGCGAACAGGGCCGTAGATCTTACGTATAATAGTTTTTTCGAAAGCTCTCAAATCCTTCTCATCTTACTTACTTAAACTAAAAGTAAAAGATTAGCAGAGTATTAAACTCTTCTTTCATTTAGACGTATGCACTCTTAGCCCTTTGAAGTTAAGCGAGCGTGTTTTTTACAAAATATTCAAACTATTTGAGCTCCCGCATCACAGATTTGGTTTACTTAAGCAGCTGTTTACCACAACTTTTCTCTATTTTTGGGGTTAACGGTGTTTTGTGTGTAAAGCAGCAACAAAATGTTAAAGAAGAAACCACAGAAAGGGATTTAAGTGCCTGCGACAAAGCTCACTGATTTGCCACAGAAAGCCCATAAGTAGAATTCTACGAAGCAACTAAGGCCAGGCGGAACACATGAGGGTGGGCGCCCAAGCAACGCGCATCCGACTCCAACTTCACGCAACCCTCTCTGCCAAAGTAGTGACAGCAAGCGTAAACTTAAAAGTGTTAATGAAATTGAAAATTTCTCACATTTATTTAACGACGACACAGTTTCGTTGGCGTTGCAGGAAAACGGGTTGAAGGCAGCCGAAAACTGAAAGTCTGTAGACAATCACATTAGTCTAACGATGTTTTCGAAAAAGTATTAATTGCGAAACCGCAACAGCCGAAACGCGCCGGTGGAGCTCACATGCGTTAATATATTACACGCACATACAACTGCATACATAGGTAAAAATTTACGTGCACACAGACGAGGGCACATACACCTACGTCTCTTAAATGTCTCAAGTCGATTTGCTAAATAGTTGGGAGCCTTCACGTACGTGCAATGTATGTAGCTATGTATGTTTGTAGTATGTGTGTATATATATTATTTCAGCATGTGGTAAGTAAAACTGGTCGCAGTGTAGTGGCATGGGAATGTAGTGGAAGTGTTTAAAACAATGGAAATAATTTTATTACACTTATTGTGTTTTCCATACCGACGATGTGCTGAGGAATTCTAATTGAAATTCCATTGTGACAGCACCAACTGACTCGTTGTCACGTCCTCCCTCTGTTTCGCTGAAAGACTGCACTTCGAACAGTGAGTTATGGGGATGTGGCTGAAGTGATTCAGTAGATAAGACGGATAGGATGTCGCTGGGAAGAGGTGGTAGGATTAGATCAATGTATAACAAATAAGCACCAATTGCCTCAACTTGTTTAAGATATCTATGGCATTGGATTTAAAAGAATTCAAGGATAATAAGGCGTCGACGTTTACTGTTATATGTGTATGGAAACAGATATTTCTAGCAGCTTTGCATTTAAGGCGATATTCAGCTTAGTTGCTGAGATTTCACGCAAAAGCGGTGTAGCTGTTAAGTTTCGTGTATACTCCGAAAACAAAATTTTTTTGTTCGCCAAATATGGCACGGATTTTATATTCTTTGCTAAGATTATACACTGATATGAGCATAATATGTAGTATTGATATATGTTAGCTTAGGTTAGGTTATTGTGGTTGCCACTCCGCACAGTCCAGCCGAGAGGCACACTAAGGCCATTTAGCCCATTGTGATGCCACTTCAGCGAGCTCTTGTTCCTTCCCTCTGTTTCCTGTGTGATAGAGTCACCGTGTAATCTTAACATAACATTGAAGGTCACGGATGTCCTCAGAGTTGAGATCAGCTAAACAGCGAAAGAAATATTCATTAGAAATAGCCAGAGCGGGGCAGTAGCATAGCTAGTGCTGTACACTCTACACCTACTCCTCGTCCCTGCAGCCATGACAGAAATCGTTAGTGGGGTAACCCATTTGCTTAGAATGCGCTCCGATCAAGCACGGGACGATCAATTTCTATGAGAGTTTTGGATCTTTCCTCATTAATATTTGGCCAGATCTGCTTGGTAACGGAACAAGTAGGTTCCTTCGCCTATCGTTCGTTGGCCAATTCTACAGATTTCAGTCGGTGTTTCCACGAGGACACGGGGACACTCGTCTGCCGCGCAGTTTCCAGGTATTTCAGTGTGCCCGAGTTCCCATACCACATTAAGGTACTTCTGTATTCGATATCCACTTTCGACGAAGTGTTACTGCACTGCAGAGATTTAATCGCTGCTTCGCTGTCAGAGTAAATGGTGCCGGATCGCAGAGAAGTTGGGACGCGACTAAGCCATAGGGTGGCCTCCCTAATAGTTGGTTATCCGGCCTGGAAAACGCTACAGTGGCCAGGGAGCAGCATGATAACGTTTAGTGAGTGGTCCTAAGATTAAATTCCGCTAGCAACCTTATTGTCGAGATTTGACCCGTCCGTAAAGACGGTGGTAGACCCTTTATCTAAGTCAGACCGGTTTGCCTAGTCGCTTCTATCTGTAATTCTGGTAGGAAACCAATTTTCGAAGCAAAAACTTGGGCTGGTGTAGTCCAGCTTATGGTGCCCAGAATTTTTTAGCGGCCAAGGCTCCTCCATGTGTGAGCTGCACTCAGTCGGGTTGCGTTTCAGCTGGCTTGATGTCTAACTAAAAGGTCGGTAGGAAGAAGATTCAATATAGTTTCTAGGCTATTACTGGAGTAAAGGGCTGTACACCCGTGGTTAACATGAATGCAGCCCTTTTTACCCTGTCCAATATGCTTCTATAAGTGGACTTTTCTATAGCTGGCCACCATTTGGTGATCCCATGGAAAAGGATGGGTTGGACAACCGCCGTGTACATCCATTGTATTATGTGTAGTTTCAGATCCCATAGCTTCACCTGCTTTACAGGCGTAGAGGGCGGCAATGGCTTTCTTGGATCGTTCCGCAAGGTTCCGTTTCAAGTCCAACTTCCTGTCGAGAATTAACCACTTACCATTTCGGTCTTGGTGGAATTTGCCCTGAGTCCACTCTCCCTCGACCAGCTATTCACGAGGCAGAGAGCGCTCTGCAAAAGTTCGGTTAGCGTTTGGAGAAGCTTTCCGTTGCTGTGAGAGCAATGTCATCAGCATAAGCTAAGACGTGACAGCCGGTATTCTGCAGTCTCAGGAATATTGAGTTTACTGTAAGGTTCCAGAGTAGTTGCATGCCTGGTTATGGACGCGCCCCCAACTCTGAGGAGACAGTTCTTCTCTCAAGAGGGAGCCTTATAAGATGCCAGCCCCACTTGAAGAAGTGAACCCACGAATGCATGTGGAATAATATTGTTAAAGGCCCCATCTTTGTCATGAAAGATTCCTAAGGTAAATTCTTTAAAGCCAAGAACTTCTGCACACAATTTCGTGTAGCACAGTGCCCATGGATTTGCTTTTAGAATAAGTATGTGGATATTAAGGCAAGTCCTTTGGCAAAATGCGCTGTCACCTCGCGAACTCCTTCAGCGGAGAGTCGTAGCATTATCTGAAGCTGCGGTCGTCTCCAGGCCATTACTGAACCTTAAAAGTAGTTGCAAAGGTTTCAAATAGATATTCTGTAGACATTTTTTTTAAGCTTTTGTCGTTTAAATACATACTGTGCAGTATGGTGTATTTCGATTATGAACATTTTTGCATACATCGATCCATATGTAGCATGTATGTATGTATGTATATATGTATGTGAATAATTTGGGCAGTACTGTTGTTTGTGGCCTATTTATTTTTATGTGATTTTTAGAAAGCAAATGAAAAACCTGCATATAGACTCTGCGCTTGTAGAGTATCGAACGTGTTTACATAAAATAATAAAAATTTGCATTTAAGCGATAACAAGCATATGTTTCCACTTGGCTGACTACAGTCGTATGATTACAATTGCTACATATGTACGTATGTATATTTGTACGTAGGAAAGTATGGCTTGTAGCCACATGCAATGTATGTTCATACATGTACAGCTAAATAAATAATGCCACCCTCCCATTTCCATTTCATGCACTTAGTGTGCCCCCAGTGAGCTCACATTAAGTACACACACACCCATACACATACACATGTAATGCTTATTCAAAATATACTTAGTTGCGGTATTTTATTTTTTCGGCGATAATGAATTGAATGGCTCATGAATTCGGAAACTTTATTGCAGCTCGCAACACACTCATCATCGTCCTGTAATAACGGTCACACTTACTGCATCGCCTGCAACGCCGAAGAAGCAGTCACGGCCGAAACGGAAACTGACACCGACACCAATTTAACCGAAGAGACTCATCAACACTGGCGTAAGCAGATCCACCGCCACCGCCGTCATCATCGTCACATACAACAATTACGATTCCCCAAGGACATTTTACAGCCATGTTTGACATTTCATTATGTTAAAATTCTCTAAATGGCAAAAATGTAAAACAAGACGCCGCATAATCGTAAAGTCATCGTTTTTCATTCTCATTTTTCGCTTCTCGCACTTCTTTTTTTGTTTTTTTTCTTTCATTTGTTCGCAGTCAGGTTTGGCTTTGGCTGTCTGCCACACGGTTCATTGTTTTTGGTGGGCTGTTGTTGTTGTGGTAACTGTCTCTTTGTGGTGGCAGCAAAAGCAAATCCACGCTGCACCTTTGTCACACTATTTTCAGCAGACAGACATTCGTTGGCATTCCAAGCGGCAATGTTATGTACCGATGTATGTATGTAAGCATGCGCGTTTGTGTGTCTGTGCCTGCGCTTCTATGGCGCTTGACTCTTAGTTCAATAATATCAAATTACAATTTTCTCTTTACCCATTCAGCATTCATCGCTTAACATTTGTCCGTGTGCTAGCTGCCTTTTGCTTTTTGCTGTTTGCTTTGCAAAGGCCGGCGTTGCGCAGGAAAGGGGATATGGTGAGCTAGATGTTACCAAGTCAGTGCAGTGTCCTTAGTGTCCCGTATCAGCCGTAACAATATTAAGAAAATCAAAACGATCTCATTATTTTCCGAAAAGATATCATATTTTACGCAGATATGACTCTGTTACAGCCCCCTTTCAAGATGGTGTTGTCATACTTCGAGCACGCACCACCCACCACCCTTTCGTCCTTGCCACCCTTGCTTCGTGTTCACATTATTGGCAGTCTGCTATGAGAATATGGATAAAATTCCACGTACGCAAGGAGCAACAGATTGTTATGCAGTGAGTTTACTCATTTATGCGTGTGTAGTTGTAGACATGCTAGAATACTCGTATGCGCCATAAGTAGTCATAAAAGTTGCTCGTTGCGTTTTGATGTTTTTAAGAAATGCCAAATTTAGTTTTGTTGCACTGTTTTACTGTGTGTATTGGTATGTGTATTTACGGAATCGAAGGATTGCATTTGCATACATGCATACATATGTACAGTACACACATACTTGACGGGAGTCACAGTCTGAAACAATACAATTCCACTTCAGTCTAGCGGCTGTTTGTAGCAGCGGATTAAGAAAACTTGAAGTTACGCGAACTTAAATCGAATTGGCGTGGAGTGACTGATGTCGGTGATTGCCTATCGGCAAGCAAGCAAAGGGTACACTGAGGATATATCTGTGGTATTTTATTAAAACAACTTATATAGAGATAGGCCATTTTCCCTTTAAAGCAATATTTCATTGGATTTCCAAACAATATTTTAACGCTAAAAGTCAATAAAAATTTAGATGAGCCTTTGGCCACAGTGTGCATAGCCACCAGAGGCCGGATTTGAGTACTAAAAAAATTAGTGTACTTATTCATGATCCATAACAATTAGTGCAAATGAGTACTTACACTAATTCCAAAAATGACTAAGAGTAATTTCTACCAAAACAAGAACACACTCAAAATATACTTACTCTTATTTGTGCCGGCAATTTTTGTCTCTATCAAGTATAGTCTACCAGCTGGATTTTACTAATTTGTTCGAGTGAGAGGTTGAAAATAATTTGAGTGAGTTTAAGTATTATTCAACCAATTACCCTAAAACATGAATAATTGCAGTTCCCTGATATAAATATGGAAATATACATTTATGTGCATACATACTGCTCGATCAAACTCATTTTTCTTTTCTGATTTGTGCTTCTTCCCGCTGAAGGCGAAGCTAATAACGAGCCTCGCATAAAATGGAATAAAAAATGTTAAGAAGGTTTATTAAAGAACTTTTTAATTTATTACTTCGCTTTTTTGCTTTTCAAATTGATGTAGTAGTTTTAAATATATTGGCGTTAGAAGATACAATTTGTCTATTTCTGAGGGTTTTTTGCTTATTGTCACGCCTCTATAAAAAACTTTTATTTAAAAGTAGCACGCGTTAGAGAGGGAGGTTCAAGAAATATTTTGCGAAAAACCAGAACGAAATCAGTTCAGTTTTAGCTGAGCTATGAGGTTACATACACATTTTGAGGTTTTATTTTATAAGATGTAGATATAGAGATATGTCCCAACCGAAAGGCTCAAGTAAATTGCAGACTTTCGCCAACTAAATATTTATTTCGTCATATCCAACTATGCTATTTGGTTACTATAACCAAATCTTAGTAATTATAAAAATAAAGAAGACTTTAACTGCTTTATAAATCGAAAATTCGTATGAAAATTTTACATTATAGAGCTCTTTAAATCTACTTTATTTTTTATGAATAAGGTCATTCGACTTTTTAAATTTGCTAGAATACGAGTATATAGTATGTATTGCGTCCTTAAACATATTGGCCTCAGATGATTGTAATGGACCATCACCACAAACCACAATTTTAAAGTAAGTTTGACACATGTAAAAGTCAAAACTGAGTGCAAATTAATGTAAAAATTGTATGAAGAAAAAGTGGGGTGGTCGAATGTCGAGCCCAGGGCGATATTAGTATCCATCAAGGTGCTTATCTATAGACTTTCATAACAAAGTTTGGATCATATTCAAACAACTTAGATAACTATTGGTGTATAAGTTCTTACGATAACAGTAATATATTTATTTCACTGACCGGACTCAGCCTGATCTTCGTTTCCTTCATCTCATTCCTCGAAAAAGGTCAGTTTGCGTTTTTTTTTTTCAAACAATTGCCCCTCTAGAGTCTGGGCGGGATATGATTTAAGAAATATCACATCTGTACCGTTTTAAGCTTCGTGGGATGGAAATGACCTAGCCAGCCACCGTAGTGCAATAAAATAACAGTGTTTTGGGATACGCGGGAAGAAGCTGCTGAAAGTTTTTAATGGGTTTCAATAAGCTTGGTAGAAATGTCTGATCAGCCTAAAGAACCAATAAAATCTATCAAGCATCGCAGGAAAGGGTTTGCCTAAGGGAACAGCAGTGAAGCATAAGAAATTCATTTTATTTGTACTTACACGCAATTCCTGGCCGCAACGTCCTTGTGTATTACACCGTGATTGTGCAGGTGTTCCATAGCCATTGCGAGTTGCGAAGACATGAGAACGGTCTGGATGGTGGTGACACTCCGCGCATATGCCGGCTCTTGCAAGAACAACTTTAGATTTCGTGTATTATTGCCCGCCGGGTAGAGCAGAAATGGTGTGGTGAAATCCTCGATAGTGACTCCCAAGACGGAGAGTACGTTGGGGTGGGCCGCGTCGTACATCATCATGCCTTCCTGTAGCAGCAGTGAAACTTGCATTTGACTAGCATGTTGGGCGACCGTTTTGACCAAGACCTCTTGGCAGTCGTTATATGTGCCTTTATAAATGCGGCCGTATGTGCCCTCCTGAACCAGACTCGATAGACGGACGCGACACTTTTGCACTGTTAGTTCGTTGAGACGTCGATTGAACTCCTCGGGTTCGTGTTCGTACTCTCTAAATGGGCGTGTGAGCGTCGCATATGTTGGCGTAATCACTGATGGGCACACGTAGATAGAGTTGTGTGCAGTTGACGATATGGTCGGCAGGCGTTGGAAACTGGATGTCTTTATGAGATGCACACCATGATTTTGACGCTTCGTTGGGCCCTTGGCGCAATAGGCAATAACGATAAGTGTGGTGACCAGCAACAGGGCTAAAATGCCACCCACAATTAGTGTGGTGACGCCACTAGTCGGTGGTGCCAGAGTCTCTTTCAACATTGGGTCGAAGTCATGTAGCACAGTACCTGCGCCACTCTGCCGCCCACCAGCCAACAAATTTTCATCCATTGTATGTTGCCCGTCGCTACTGCTCACATGTCCACTCACAATATCCTCGCCCACCTTAACGACTTCGGTTTCATGTGCGGCACTACTGCTGGCAGCGTCTTTCCGAATATCCTCAACCGGTTGGTTGATGTGCATATTGATGGTGCTGGCGCTACCATTACCACTACCACTGGTCCCACTGCCATGGCGGCCGTCATCCTGTGGGCCGGCAAGGCAAATTTTTTTCCTTCTGAACATCAGATCAGTGACATTATTCGTCTTTCGGTCCAGTATTATTTCGATGGCGATGGTGACCTCAACTTCAGCGTCGCGCGTGCCAGAACACTTCAGGCTGACAGCGAATGTCTGTGGTTCCAACGGAATTTCGCCGATGCGCGAAATATTCAACATTGGACGCGGCAGCACGAACGGCTCTGATGTAATAATGTTGACGCTGTATGGGAGCGGATGGTGGGCTAGACTTTGCCACGTGAACGAGATCTCGTTGACGTTCGCCGGCACGGGGACGGCAAAGTTGAGCGCATAATCGTTGACTTGGCCATCGCGCACATAGTACAGCTCAGCTGAGACACCTGCAAAAGAGAAGATAACGTCCGTCATTAAAATGTCCCGACAAATTCGAGTGAAGTTCAAAGTTGAGTGCATAAAGTAGAAGGCTGAAAAATAAAACAAAAATTGTGTATGGAGTACGATTACGAAACTCAATACGACAAAGGGCTTACTGTTGCTGCAACCTAAAAGGAGGAAAGGAGCGTGCTGTCCTTTCCTTGGACCATACTGATACTGACAGCACGATTAAGTGGTTGACGATTAATAAAAAGTGTCAAAATTCGCTGGATGGACGCTAGCTACACAAGGATATGCATTGGCATAAGTGTGTATGTATGTATGTACTTATAGATATGTAATAAAATCCGGAAATGAGATTTACATTTTTTGAGTGTTGCTCATAGTAGGGAGCTTCGTGCGAGACCCTAACTCAGATTGTATGCATCGCAAATATGTGCATATTCATGTATGTACGTATATGTATGAAGCTATGAACGTGGAAGTATACCGCATTAATTGGAAACATTGACACTTCGGTCAGAAAGAAATGGTTTCAAAACTTTGACTGCATTTCTGTACGCAGCTCAGATTTTACTTTGCCTTTATAGAGGGCTCTTGTTCAAGAACTCTTTTTGTAATTAATACTCGTAGTAATTCATTTGAATTATTTGCCACCGTTCTCTGCTCTGTAGCCACAGCATACACCACTTTAATATTGTGCAACTATAAATTTCTATACTGCTATCTGTTGTCTATGGATTTCTACACACACCATGCAAATTTGTACACACATATCGCACATAACTACGAATCTGGTTAACAGCTTGGCTAACACCAAAGCCAAAGCGTCATTCGTTGCAACCATTTTGTGGGATTTTGCATCAATGTTGATTGTGTAAAAGCGCATTTGCTTTTGACTCAGATTAGCAACGCGAACAACATGGCGCTAACCGGCAGACACTCTTCAGTGCCAATATATTGTTAACTCGATTTCAATTTGAGAAAATCCGCTTTTAACTGACCAACGCGACTACCAATGCCGGCATTCGATCGGCGGCTAACAAGCCAAAGACCGCCGTCGTGTTCTCCTGTGGCTCGTCTGCAACGTACCAATTGTCGATTTTAACAACCAGATGCGCCATTATAAGCCCCGGCCATTGCCGCCCACACCGATTGCTGTACATACCATCCATATATGTATATTTACTTTGCTCTTCTTTACATATACGCTGACAATTTCCGCCATGTACACAAGTTGGTGGCATACGCGCTTTGTTGCCGACATTTCAATGCACGCACACATATACAAATGTCTGAATGCTTGTTGGTTAGTGCGGCCATGTCAGTATTATCATGCTGACACTTTTGTGTTTTGGCTTACGTTTTTCTATTGTTTTGGCTGTTGATTATACGCGTTAGCATTGGTATCCTTTGTTGTTCGTGTGCTGCAGCAGGCATGTCCAACAGTTGATAATTACATGACCGCATGGTCGCCTCTAGTCACCATCAACGACAGCAGCAACAGCAGGTCGTCAAAAGCTTTGAAACGACCCTGAATCGATATGCTTGTGTTGCGAAAATATCGTATATGGTTTTATATATGCTTGTACGTACTTAGAAATGTATGTGTGTTGTGTAGATGCGTTTGGTAGCAAATGAAAAGGTGTCTAATTCACTGCGCCAGTGCTTCCAGATGGTGTCAATATGCACCCCGAAACAAAATGAACAGCATAAGATGCTGCCTCGGGCACCTAGTCGAAAATAAAATGAAACCCTCTTTGGCAGAAAATAATGCGCTTGGTAGCGTAACTATCGGCTCCTTTTTTCGAAAATGTTTTTTTAGAATGCAAAAGCTATAGTGCTTATCATAAATATAAATCCAATTTTCCAACTTTGTACAATATTATGGAAAAATTCAACAAACCTTCGTAAAAATTTCGAGCTTTTTAGTTAGATTTCTTAGATAGATTTCGAGTATTCAGTTTTGTAGCCCATTCAATTTTAGTATAACAAAGTGCAAGTTTGAAGTAGCTAGAAGTAACCGTTGATTTTTGGAAACTTTTTTGTTGAAGGTGTTGCTAAGTTTGTAAATATAAAAAAAATTTCGAACGTACTTTGTATGGAAGAAAATGTACAACACCGTTAGCAAAAAAAATGCCAAAAGGTTTGCCTACGGAAGTTCATTGACCTCAGGTACTCCATAACCACCCGTCTCCACAGGCAAAGTTTTTATCTTGATAATGTTATCAGACAATATTTTGCCAAATGGAGACCGCATATTGCTCTTGGCAAGCAATAATTATCAGAAGTTTTATCTTGATAAATAT
>JAPVRG010292270.1:0-16371 GCA_029783565.1 Rhagoletis cerasi
AATACTGTAGGCCCTACAGTGTAGGGAATTAATGCATAGTTTAAAAAAATTCGTAGGATAAGTATATACAAGTATATACATAAGTATATATATAAGAAGCTAGTAAGACATAATCACATGTAGCATATCAAATTTAGCTTTATGACCACAATTCTCAGGAGCATATGAGCGTTTTTTGTGCGCTAATGCGACTAGCTTCCTTTTCCGCATTGGAGGAAGATGTCAACTTTTCTTTAAGTTTCAAGAATTAAATTTATGTGCATATGTGCACATAAGGCTGGTCCAAAAATCTTTTCCTGCCACCTCTCAGAACTGAAGAATATCAAAAATAAGGAGAACGTAATTTTTTATTTTGAAATCGGTTAAAATTTAACCGTGTCGCCGGGACTTTGAAGTTTTCCATATATTTTACATGGGAAAAATAAATTTTTTTGTAGAATTGCTATAAAATCGTTAAAAATAAATATTTCTTGATTGAATAAGAATATTTCCCTTCAGAAATCTTCAAAAAAGAAAACTATGATGCTTTTTAAACTTTAAAATTGTACCAAGCATGTTTTAATAACCGATAATCTTATATGTTATAAACCAATGTAAGTTATTTTATATGTTCGTAACCACATCACCACCACGAACAGCTCAACGGGTTTGTTGATTTCTTTTTGCATTCTTCGATGTTTTCTGTAGGTGTGTGGTAAAAAAACAGGGTTTCCAGTTATTTGAAAATTCAAAATTATTTAAACGTTCAAGAAATATTTAAATTTCTACATCTAAACTAAAACATTTGAAGAGATTTAAGAATATGTCGGAATATGCCTTTTATAAAAATACAACAAACGGGTACTAAAAATTTAAGCTTATTTAATACCACAATATGAGTATCAAACAAAAGTTGAGCGCATAAGGTTTGGACTAACATGTTTTTAATTAGAGTTGTTACACATCTATAAACTAAGATGAGGTAGTTATGTACATAAGTTAAGTAAAATGATGCAATGTGGATGTTCCTAGTCAAAGGTTTTTGAGAATAATGTAATCCACACCTATTTTTGGACTGCGTTGCCACTTATCTATAAAAAAAAAATTTGTAAATTATGCTACGTGCTCTTCAAATTCTCATTTCTACTATCCGCTTCGATTTAGCTTGGCATTTCGGCAAACGTCGAAATACACACTCAAATAACTGATAAAAATTCTTCAAACAAAAACAAATTTTTAAAAATTTGGATTTTATTAAAATTGATTTCAAACAAAATATGTATGCTCAACACTTACCTACATGGTGATTCCATTTAAACATACAGATTTAATTTTATTAAGGAATAGGAACAGATTTCAACTTTCTTAGTCACCTTTCATAAGATACAAATGAAGGGGTTAGAATCAAAAGGATCTAAGTACGCCTGACATTGTTTTGAGATAATTAGGGTTAAAGTTGATTACTTATTGTTAACTGTGGGTAAATGCATTCAGTACGTTTATTGCCCGGTCAATAGATGGCACTACAATGTCCGATATGACTTGGATCTCTTTGTCACCAAATAAACAGTATATTTAACTATACAAATATGGGTATAACTTATATTTTCAAAAAATCACCCCTTCAAATATGTACTGCGATTTTTTACTTTAACTACATATCGGACTTATTTTAATTTTTTAGATAGGTGCCAACTCTATCCAGAAATATATATGTTTGATATTATAATATTTTACTTAACGGCATGTAGCTTAATTTACTAATTTTTTATTACAGATTAATGGCAACCCAATTCAAAAATATGTGTGGATTAAAATATTTTCAAAAACCTTTTCTCGGAGTGCATAAAGCATTTGATACTTATATTGCATTATAAAACAAACTTAAATTATTTAATAAGCGTTGTTGTATTTTTTAGAAAGGTGGCAATTCCTTTCCAAAATATTTTAAAAATTTTTTGAACGCTTTTAGTTTTGATGTAGAAATTTTAAAATTTTATTGACCTTCAAATAATTTTAGATTTTGAAATGGCTGGCAACCCTATTTTTCAAATTTTTACACCACAAACCTACAGAAAACATCGAGTAGGGTGCAAAAAAAAATAAACAAATTCCTTGAGCTGTTCGTACGTGATGTTGTTACGAACACATAAAATAACTAATATTTGTGCATAAGAGATAAGATTATCGGTTATTAAAACATAGTTGGTAATATTTTAAAGTTAAAAGAGCATCATAGTTTTATTTTTTGAAGATTTTTGAAAGGAAATATTCTTATTCGATCAAGAAATATTTATCTTTAACGATTTTATAGCAATTCTACAAACAAATTTTTTTTCCCCATGTAAAATACATGGAAGCTTCAAAATCTTCGCTGCACGGTTAAATTTTAACCGACTTTAAAATAAAAAAATATTTTTGATATTCTCCAGTTCTGGAGGGTGGCAGCAGGAAAATTGAAAAAAGTTGATTTTCTTATATAGTTATGGGCCACCCTGTAGTGTACATACTTATGCAGATACATATGTATGTACATTTATATTCCTTAATAACAGTAGTTATAATGTGTTCGTTTGCATTACATATACATACATATGGCGGTAGTCTTTGTTGGGGTTAGGAATTTCCCGAGTTTATGATGTATCTAGAGGTGCCTAAGCTCTAAGAGTTTGTGGTGGGATTCTTTTAGAGTATTTATACAAAATTGTACGCATTTACAGTGCGAGGCAGAGAGCAAGAATATCGTTTTCGAAGGTATCTTCAACCAAATTATTTGAGCTCAACGGGCTTAAATGATTTTGTTTACCTCCAAGCGTTGCAAACTTTCTTTCACGATGTGACCGCTTCGTTTCTTTGTAACCGCGCGGCAAAAGAATGCTATTCAGCTACATAAGCAACCCTGTTTATGTCTGTATTTGAATTATATACAAATACCAAAAAAAAAGGTAACTTTGCGAAGTGTTTGCGTGATATTTATGTATATTTGTTTAAAATATAAATCAAATATATAGAAAAAAATGTCCTTAAGTACTTTCTCTACAACCATTCTTTCACTTGACAGCACTATGCCGAGCTCGGATCAATAGCAGAGATTGTGTTGTTGCTTTGCACGTATTTCGTAGCTCGGTTGCAAAAGAATCCATATTTAGTTCAAAGGAATCCAATTTGTACAAAACTAAACAACTTAAGACATGCGGCAGTGGTGGATGAAATAAAAAGAGGGAGCTTAAATGGGTCAAAGTTGATTTAGAAGCCAGTAGAGATTAAGTTATGTCGGTTTGTGGCTTCCAAATTAGGTTGGCTGTACTAAACACTAACCGAGTAGAGGTGAATGAGATGCGAGCCTACCAGAAATAGATGAGAGATCTTCGTTAAGATAAAACTGAGATGGAGCAGGGGCGCTATTCGGAGTATCTATTCTTCTGGTTTCCAAATGGCGAAATGACTGTGGGATCGATAAGTCTTTGTGGGTTTGGCCAATCAGGAAACGAATTCTTAATGGTCGCTGTGTTATTACTAGGTTGTTCCAGAATAAGCGTAAGCAGAGAACATAGAATAACGAGAAGGTGCTAAATTTTGGAACGCAAATGTAATGAATCCACGACGATATTCGCCACTGTTATCTTAACATGTCGCCATGCAATTAACCTAGAAACATGACTGTAACATTGCTGTAGAAACGTAAATATCAGTAAATCTCGTTTCTATAAGTTCTCTGCGTAAGTTCTCTATGGAGAAACCCACAAACCACTCTTTGTCTCAATCTCATAGTCTAACCCAACACAATCAAAGACTTAGGTTCATGTTTCTTCACAAGCCTGGCAGATTTAGCGGGACTACCGATCTTCCTTAATTTTATCTGAGGTATCAATGATTTACCGGATCATTACCAAAATTATTTTAGGGTAGCCCGGCTTGAGGGCTACCTTCTTCCAAAAGTCGATGAAAACTGCTCAGTATCGCTCTGAAATCTAAATTGAGATCGAACCCAATTGCAAAATGAATAAAGCTTGAACTCTTATGGATGCGCTCTGGTGTTCAAGGTTAAGAAATGGCTGACAAGTAGGCGAGCTGCAGATCATTCAAGCATCCAGTTGGTGCATTACTGATAACTATATAACCACCGAATGTTTCCAAAAAACGCCATACTAGGTAGTCATGAAATTATTTTTCAAACACAGATGGATAAACTGTTTTGGGTCAGATTCTAGTCAGATTATTCCTTCTATAGGTCTCAAGTATCGGGCAACCGCCACGACTTCCACGGATATAACTTCCATGGGCCCGCGGAAATTATATCAGATTTAATTTCCACGCTGATCTGAAAAATCTGCCATGGCAGTTAATTAAAAATAAAATTTCCAGGAAAATCTCGTGGAAGCTATGTCATGAATTACCTTCCACAAATGAGCTCCCCACGCTCACTGGATGCCCTTCCACCTCTCTGGTGATCCAAATATTATTGGAAACAAATATTAATAATTCATTAATTTCTTTCATTTATATGTTTGAGGAGAAAATAGGTGGGTGATGAGTTCCCTGATAAGCAAGAGGTAAAAGTGTCACCGTTTTTGAAATATTTTTTTTTTACTTTAAACAAATCGGGCCTTTTCTTGTATTTTCTTTAACTGCATGTTATTTAAAAAAAATTGTACATGCTGTTAAAGAAAATATATCGATGGTCCTCTGCAATAACGACACAATTCAAAATTCAAAAAATAAAAACCCTTACTACTGTTAAGTGGCTCATGTCTCTAATACTTGTCTTATCCATATCTAATCTTCACTACGTGCTTTAGTAATTCTTACTTCTTACTTTAGTAAGGATCAGACATGGATTAGAAAAGGATTAGAGACATGAGACACTTAACAGTAGTGAGGGTTTTTATTTTTTGAATTTTGAATTGTGTCCATATTGCAGAGGATCATCGATATGAAGTCCCGATTTTTTTTAATTAAAAAAAATTCAAAAACGGTGACACTTTTACTTGAAAAATGTTTGCTTATCAGGGAGCTCAACAATACAGTTGAGAACCATTGAAATTATTGTTGCAGACCACCACGTGGTCATTTATAAATATCTGTTTAATTGTTGTAGGGATATGCTCGACTCCAGGGTCTCATCCAGCAATATATATTGTAAAGATATATCAGCAGAAAATACTGAAAATTCGGTTCACTCTTTAAAATACATTAATGCGAGTTTTATGTACAGTTTGTAATAAATAAATATATACACTTTTTAAAGTTTCATAAATTGCTCTTTTTTTTACATAAGATTAATAACTAATTCGAAAAAATTTCAAGAAATTGACGGTTGTGTTTTTTTTTCTTGAAAATTGCTTGTTTAATGATAAGTTTTATAAACACAAGATGAGCTCAACTTTTAAATGTAATAAGATGTTAAAAAATTTTGTATAATTTTTAGCTGATTCGTAGCTAAGATTTGGGGGTGGAGGGGGGTTCGAAGCCCAAAACCCAATCCTTGCGTGCGCTAATACTCCACTCATTCCATAGCATATTTAATACGAAATTACCATGGAACTTACTTCCATGGACCAAAAGTTGATCGATGGTAGTAATTTTTCGCCACATCTCCACGGTTCCTCGTAATCGAAGTCCATGGAAGTCTTGACGAAACTCCCAAGTATTATAACGAAAACCGTCTGAGCTAAATGCATAGAAATCTTGAATGTTGCTTAACATAGAATTTCAGGAACACTAGAGCCGCTATTGGAAAATGTCAGTGCGGTACGAAAGGTAAGAAGAAAAATAGAAAAACACTTCTTGTTATACCAAACAATTTCTGCAACATTATGCTATTGGAAATGCACTTCCGATGGATGCAACGAACATTGCAATAAAAGCAAAGCGCTGAAACTGAAAACATTATAAATACATACTCAAGACAAGAATATTTATGTACTACATTTGTGCTATGTAACATAATGTCCTACTTTCCAGCGCAACATAAGAACCAACTATAATAAAAGCAACGCAACAAGAAGCAAAGTAGGAACAAAACAAACGGCGTGAAGAAGGAAGACACAAATCAACAACGAACAAAACAAAAACAATGAAATTTCTCCTCCACGAAAGCACAATGAACACAAAAAGGGACAACCTTATGTGTAGAGAAAAGCATTAGCAGCGAACTCACTCGAACATTTTCCGAGTGTGAAAAATTCTCACGCATACACATGCAAGTGTGGAAAATGTGTTACAAGGAAAATCTGTAGAACGAAATGAGCCTGCACAGGCCAACACGCTTCGAGTAGATTAAAACTCATGCATACTGCGCCGAAGCGTGCCAAAAAGTAGCGTAGCACATAAAGATATCCTGCCCAGCTGGACCAGTGATACACAAACACAGCACACCAACATGCAAGTGCATTGATAGCACGAGAGATGCTCTCCAGTGTATAGAGTTCTAAAAGCAAGAGCGTGGCATCCAGTCGCTGATTTGTGCCTAATAATGTGAAGTTGGATGCTGAGATCTCGAATTGAAATTATGTTGGGTTTGAGGTAGTGGCTCTGTACGAATCTGTGTTCACACACGAGCAACATCCGTCTTAGTTACATATGTGGTATATATGTATAAGTAACGAGACGAAGTTAACACCATCTATGGCAGCAGCCGAGCTGGTATCAACGGCTGCGCTCGCATTCAGTTGTAGTTGGATAGGATATCGTCGCAGACGAATGTGATTGCCATTTACGGATTGTGAAAGTATGTAAAGTAAAGGGGGAAAAAATGGAAAATTTTTCTTTGAAAAGTGCAAAGTACATTTTGTGTGTGTATTTATTGTGTGAAAAATGCAATGTTTGCGAGCAAAATGAAGTGAAATTTACACTAAATTGAATGCATTGTTGAATATTTATGGAGTTTTAAGGAATAATTGAGGATTTAATACAAGAAAGCGAAAAAGAAAACAGCATTGTGCGCAAATAGCAAGTGAAAAATTATAGAATTAAATTTTTGTGAAAGAAAAAGAGGTGTAAAATAGAAATTAAATGCGAGAAAAACTTAAAAAAATTTTGTTTGATAAAATGAATATTTTTTTGGACACATTTTGCAAAAATTTACCAAAAAAAAAATTTTTACGTGCAAAAAGCTGCGCTTCAAATGCCATGCAATTTCCAATGTTTTGTGTGTACAACAGTGCGAAAATATTGAAAAAAAATTTTTTTCCCTCATGATTTTTTTTTTTTGTAAAATAGCATACATTTTAGAGTTAAACATTATACACACATATTTGAGTGCATACATACGTACATATATGTATGTGTACAACAGCGCACACTGAAAATCCCATTCAACCATTCGTGCTCTATAGAAAATATACATTTGTACTTCAGTTCTGCTAATTATATGGGAAAACTCACTTGAGACCTGCTGCCCCGATATGCAAGCACAAAAACAAATACCTTTCACACATTAAGGCATACACAAACGCGCACACCTACATATGTACTACATTTACAATTCTCATACAAAATTCTCTCCTATGAAGCCTCAACTGTTAAAGATGCTATCATCTCTTTTGAGACGAGCAATTCGCAAACGAGCATGAATACGAAAGCAGAAGACAAAAAAAAAGACAAAACAAAAAAAACAAATCCAAACAAATTGCTCCTAAACATACAAACGAACTTACAATACATTCGAGCAGCGAGCCTTACTAAACAATCTTCCTCCTCTCGAATGCCAAGTGGCATTATTAAGTTTTGTCGAGCAGCAGCAATGTATGTATATATTTTAATCAGCTTTCCAAGTGACTTTAGGTTACATATTTTTAGGCGATTACCATAGCTGAGCTTTAGGCGTTCATATTGTTCCTTTATTTGTTCATTACGAGTGGCTCTGTTTAATTTTTACGAGCATTACAGTTATGCGAGGCTCCTCAAGTACATACATACATCCATACATATGTATCTTTCTAGCACAAATACTTTGAAGGCGCAGCATAACGAGGTTGTGATTTCGTTTCGAAAATCCACAAATCGTGTTCTAAGAAAATGCGTGAGCTTGCGAGACGAACCTACCGCTTGACGCTGCGCGGAACCTACAGCAGCAGGCAGGCAAGTTTATTCGTGCGTATGCGCTACGAATATCTGCGGCTTTCTCCGCGAGAGACTGTCTGACTGCGAGCCATCCTTCCCTCGGTGCTTACCACAGCAAGCTTCATTAGAACCGAATGACTGCCTCGGCACACACACACACACACACATACCACAATAGGCACCTCCATCATGGCCAGTTGAGTATCACTCCACCTGATCCGCCCAGTTAGTCGAGTGCTGCTGCGTAGAGGAGAGTTGCCAAATGTAAAAATTCGCGCATTCTTCTTACAGCTACAATTATGTGATAGTAATGGAGCACACGAGCAAAAAAAAAAATAAAACCTAAATTATTTGCTTTTGCTACAGGGAGGTCACTAGGTCGACCCGGGATGTCTGCCGCATGTATCTATGTATGTACAACTTTTGCTGTTGTTGCTAGCTTGTCCATCACTGATGATGATACGCGTCGTTTACTGAACGCTAAACGTTAACTACTGGACAGGTAGTAGCAAGTTGCGTTGTTGCTGCTTTTTGTGCTTGTTTTCGTTGTTTTAACATGCAGTATTTGTATTAGTGCTGCAGCTTCAGTTTTGTTGCTGCCAGACCAACGAATGCCGAGTACTTTGCGTGCACTTGCACCAACAACATGCGGCTGTAGTAATTGAGTGCACAGCGTGTGAGGGTGCGAAATCACAGCACCCTCGTGCTGCTTTCCTTTTTAATGGTGCTTTTTTCTTTGTTCGACCCTCTCCACCTCCCCCTTAGCTTATGGATGCTGCGGGTATTACAACTTTATCAAACGCGCCCCTTTCCTTATTCTTCTGCTCTTCCCGCTTTGCTTGGTCTGTGAGTGCGCGTGAACTCAATGGCCACCTTAATAAGTTAATTCAGTTTATGGTGCCAGGCTTGTTGGCTATTGTTTGCGCACGCTCTTAGCGAACCCCTGGCTGACCGCCTGAAAGCAGCATATGCATTGTATTTATGTAGTCTTCTTTTTCATTTTTTGTTTGTTTGTTGGCGATTTTAACTTTAATTGAAATCTCAAGTCTTTATAGTTTTGTTTACTTATCCTCTTACTCAGCTGGCCTGCACTTTATATTTTTTGTATTTAGGTGACTATTGTTTGTTTTTTACTTTCGCACGTTTTTTTTTATTTTTGAATTTCGCTATTACTCAAGCGAATGTGTGTCGCGCTAATGAGGCAATGTTGTCATTCGGATTCTATTATATAGAGAGATTTAAACAAATTCTTTGTATCTAAATAATTATTATTCACTGCGACCGAATAATTAATAAAAAGGTGTGAAATGAAATCGCCTTTCACGACATTTTTGTCTTTGTAAGAATGTGTGCGAACTTAGGTTTTCACGATCTTCAAGAGCACATCTTTATGCTTCAATGTATTAAGTTTTATTAAAGACCACTTGGCCTTTCCTAAGCACAAGAGGCCTCTTTCTAACTCTGCCTCCACCAGATGGCACCGCATGAAAATATTTTAGAGCTGTGGCGTTTGAACCGCTTCGGACGACATGGCCTAACCTGTGGAGCCACTGTATTTTAATTTGATCATTCGTGATAGTATCGCCATAAAGCTTATACAGCTCATTGATTTATTGCCTTGTCCCTTATGACAAAATATGTACCACTTCCCGAATTTTACTTAACAGCAGCCCCCCTATATAGGACATGTATAATTAGTAAAATTTGAACCAGTGGACAAAGCAGACATCACAAAGTTGAAAAACATCATTAGGAATATTTTACATAACACTGAAGAAGAGCTGACAGTAATTTTCAGGCACTGAGAGCGTTCCTGGTTTTGGTTTACTTCTGCGCGAGAACAAAATGTAATGTCAAGAACGTTGCCGCAAAAGAACCAAAGGGGAACAAATGGGACCGTTTCGTTCTCGGTCAGAACGTTCCTGATACTTTTTCCCGATTTGTTATTTGCCAGGACGTTTCGGCGACTTTTGTTCCCATTTTGTTCTCTTCGGGAGCGTTCCCCAGGGGTTTGTTCTTTTATAACTTTCGTTCTTGTGACAACACTTCCGAAAGTTTTGTTATCATTTCAGTTTGGGCTTTTAAGCGTTCTTGGACACAAAACTACGAGAACGACATTTATGGCGTTTTCTTTTCTACCGAAAAATGTTGCCTTCTCAGGGCCCTCTTCTCATAAATATTAAGGAGAGGGCAGTGAAAACAACATTTTTTTTAGGAAAAAAAAATCGCCATTAGTTTCGATTATACCTTTTGTTCTCGGTCCTGATAACTCCTGTATATTTAACTCTGATATTTTTTCAAATTATAACGTTTTTCCTTCAAACCGCGAGAGGTATTCCTACTATGTAAAGTTTGGTTACAGTACACATAGTTCCACATAGAGGCCAGAGAAAGCTTTCAAAAAAGAAGAAGATATACTATTCTTAAAAACGTTACCTTCCCAACACTGTTAAATAGTAGGAGTGAATTGACATGGGAATCGGTGAACTCAACAGGCTATCGCCCATTTTCGATGACAAAAGGTTAGGTTGGGTTAGCTTAGACAAGAACAACTAATGATCTGCCAAAAGTATGGCATGGTTTTTCACACTATTAAGAGCTACACTTTTTAACAAACAGCGAGAGAAAGATGTAGATCGAAAGCAGCTAAGTCGCGATCTACCAAAAGTCGTACAATGCAAAAGAAGGTATTCTAAAGTACCTTTGACCGTGGATTTTTCACTTCGTACTGGCCACCCTCAATGAGTCCGCCTCTGAATTCATTGCTATATCCAGTTCTGTTTTTTAAAAATTAACAAAAAAGGGTAGATCTGTGTCACATCTGCCAGAGGCAATTTTGCTCCAATTACACTAGTCGACAAATTTTGACGTAATTGCGTTAACCTAAGAAAAATAATGTTTTCTAAGCTAATTTTGGGTCGCTGAACACGAAAACAAAACCCATTCTTTTTTTCAAAGAAGCGTTTTCGAGATTTTTTCAAAAAACCTATTTTTTGGTACCTTTCGCAGTTATTTGTCAATAATAATAATAATAATAATAATAGTGGAATTTTTACACATTTTTAGATGCTTATTTTTAATTACAAAATTTTTTTTGTATTTTTTTTTTAATTTGTGTAAAAGATAAATCAGTGCAGTAAATTTTGTGTCTAAGATCATCCAAATCGGATAGGAAATGTAGATGTTCTAACTTTGCATTTTTCACAAAATCACACGTCGATAAGATGATTTTTTCAAAAGATATCGACAAATAACTGCGAAAGGTACCAAAAACCACGTTTTTGGAAAAAATGTCGAATTCATGCTCAGCGACACAAAGTGAGCCTAGAAAATACTTTTTTACAAAGGTTAATTTTTCGTGTAAACTAGTGTAATGCCGCACCAATTTATTTTTAAATTGGAATATTCATATGTAACAAAAGAAACAAATTCGGTGCAACTTTTGTCTTCCTTTAACAATATCAAACTGCAGCAAATAGCCGAATAAGTGATTGCTGTCAAAAAGCTTACAAATAAATAGCCAACCACACCCAAAAAATCTTGCTAGTTTTCCTTTGTGTAACTACCAGGACGACGTTGTACATAAAAAAAATATTAAAAGAAAAGCTTTGTACATACATAATAATAATACATACATACGTTCATACATACATACATACACATTATATTGTTTGTTTATTTATTATTGTAAAAGGAAGGAAGTGCGTTTACGTACATAAGTGTGTACATACATATGTATGGCTATATGGCAGTAGTAAACGTAAATTCAAATTTCGTGAGCTTTGAGTATTTATTGTACCTTAAGTAAATTATTCGACGCAAATATAGTTACATACTATATATATATGTATGTATGTATATTAGGGTGGTCCTTAAATATATGAAGCCCATTTTTACATCAGATTGCCTAAACCTCAACCCCTACATCGATGCTAATATAGTCAAATATATCACATATAAATTTTTGTCCTGATCGAAGACTATTTAGGCATGTCGCACAGGGGTCGAAGTTCAGATTCCTGTATGTAGACTCAAAAGTTTAAACTAATTTTTTTTTTTCATCTAATACCCGAAATCGATACTAATAACGGCAAAGAAATCACATATTAATTTTGGTCCCGATTGGAGTCGGTTAAGGCGTCTCGCACAGGGGTAAAAGTTCAAATTCCTGTATGTTGAGTCTCCATAGTGGAATCTGAACTTTGACCCCTGTGCGACACGCCTTAACGAACTCCAATCAGGACCAAAAGTTATATGTGATATCTGCGCCTACACTAGTATCATTTTGTGCATTAGATAAAAAAAAAAATGTATTTAAATTTTTTGAGTCTCCATAGTGGAATCTGAACTTTGATCCCTGTGCGATCGGGACTAAAATTGATATGTGATGTCTTTGACAGAGGTATTACCGATTGAGGGGGTGAGACTTATAATTTCATTTTTTAAGGACCACCCTAATGTATATATGTACTGAATGGTCAACTACATACAATTTAGACTTTTTCTGCATTCAAAAAGACCATTGCTTCTAATCTATAATAGAGAGCACTGTGCGTAATAGATAGTAGTTCTGTTTGACCAAAGAACTTCGCCAATTGCCTCTTTGAGTGTTCATTCTGATCTGAGACATACATCCTTACATATACATAGATTAAGGTGAATTCCCGCCCTTGAGTTTTGGATTTTCTAACTCTAGCTCTTCAGGTTCAAAAAAACTACCAGAGTAGACTAGAAAGCAAAGAAGATGTGCTTCTTTTTATGAAAAATATGTAAACAAGGACAAGAGGAATGAGTTGACTTTTAGTACTTGCCTGAAATTAGCCTGACGGAGCACATAACAGCAAATATGTAGTGGCACAGTGAATGCCTTTTTGTAAAATTCTAGCCATTTCCGCGGCCTTTGTATGATAAAAAAAGAAAAACGCACTTTCATTTATGTATCTTCAAATTCAATTTTGAAACGGATAAGGGAATTAATTATCTTGCTCTGGCAGTAGGTCGTCGAAGTTTTTCGATGCCTTATATGAGTAATTAGCAACATCAAATTAAAAATCTAATTGCAACCTTAGATAAGGTTTATTTTTATTCCTTGGACGATACAGATAAACTTTGTTTTCATTTCTCCTTTGGTATTAAAATATTTTTCTTTAACTGAAAAGGTTCTTACAGCTCTGATGTAAAAATTCGTAGATAGCTTTGCTCAGCTGTGATCTTTTGGTAATAGAGTTAAATTTGGATTTATTCCTTTTGATTGGCGCTTTAACCGAGTTCTATAAAGCAGGGACCAACATTAACTGATATCTCGAATTTACAAAACGTTGCCCGAATTCTGACATTTAACGAAAAAGTTCTTTTATGACAGTTCTCAGATGAGAAATATTTTTTAATTCGCCGATAAAAGTTATAATCCAATGTTTATTTTTTACGCTGATTGATAGCAGTTTTTTTCTAACGTTTATTTTTTACTTTGTCTGATAAACGTTGTAAGATAAGGACATTGATGAAGATGGTGATGGAGATGGAGAAGAACATAAAGATGATGAAAATAAAAGTGAAAGAATAAAATAACTCTTATCAGATAACGTAAAAATAAACGTTGGGTTGTAGCTCTTATCGGCGAAATAGCAAATATGTCTTATCTAATAACTGTTATGGAGCAACGTTTTTGTTATGTACCTGCTATAACGTAGTTGTTTATTTTTCGTGCCGACTGACGCCAAGTCCATTTCTACCAGGTATTTATGGGTTAAGATCTGTTTCTAGCTTAAGAAGACTCTTCACAGCCGAAAATTTTCTAGGTGACGCCGTTATTCCTTATTCGGACGCCTGGCTAAATTTCCTTTGCCGGATAAATTGCCTTAACTAAGATCTGTCTTAACAGGGCTTAGTGCTCGGGCACACACACAGCTTGTAGCTGAGTTGAGAGTTTAGCTTATCGGCGAGCTGAGAAGTGATATTTCTTCAGAAAGCCGAGCTGCATTTTTGCACGATAAAACATAACAGACAAGAAAAATGAAAATTATATAAAATAACTATTTCTTATAATTTTAGTTACATTTTTTTCATTGAAGCATCTTCCTATTTTTTATACCATCTAATCAGAAAATCAACACTCTGAAAAAAAGAGAGGCTTGTTTAAACCAACACAGCTTAGCATACAGTTGCGAGTGTAAGCTCAGTTAAATGTTTGTTGCTCGCACTTGTATAAGTGAGTCCGTTTCCTCAGCGCCTATTAATTAGCTTATAAATTCTACTCTCAGCTCAGCAGTAAGCTCTTTGTGTGCACGACCCCTTAGATCAGCAGCCACATGGAAAAACTGAACTCAGATTACCAGTTATAACGGAGTAGTCTATGAGTGTCAGTACTGTGCTTAAGTTGCAAAATCATGACTCTTTTAACCTCTGCTGCCACTAGTAGGGAGAACCTTGCAGGCTTAACTATCCATTCGCTAAATCCTCTAACCGAGTTCGGCTAGTCTTGTTATAAAAATGTACCAATTAATGTGCTTAACCCTTTCACTTTCGGGCAAAGCTTTCATAGAGAAATAAATCTACGCAAACAAAAAACTGCATCCAGTAACTGTGTCATCGAAATTAACTTTTATTTAGCTATTTAGCCTATTTGCTATGTAAATGAAATTCGCACACAATTTGAATATAAATTATAGGATACGCAAGTTGAAAAATGATAGTAGGCAGCTAAGCCTGCAAGAAGTCAGCGTAGTTGGATGGCATGGTGGAGAACGAAGCAACACCCCAGAGTATACTTTTACAAGCAAAAAATTATGCTAATAGCAAAAAAGTCTGGCACAGTTTCGCTTGAAAGCGAGGTGTAAAAGCAAAAGCAGCGCATGAAAGGATATTTTCAATCACTGAAAGGAACAACACAAAGCATATAGGTGCGAAAAAATGTAGTAAGGCAAAGTACGAATAGTAAAAAATACACACAAGAATATGATTTTTCTGGGGGAGGAGATGTGGTGTGCGTGTGCAAGTTTTAGGTGGTACACAAAGAGTAAAGTTGATTGCTTAAATAGGGGAAACCAAAGGAGAAAACTTCAGCGCTATAGAAAAGAAATAGGCGACTCACTCGCACGCATATGCATCCTTACATATGTACATATATAAGCACCTATGAGTACCTCTTTGAGTATAGAGTCCCGTGAGAGAAATTCTGCTTTTATTCAGTAGTAACTCCCTACACATATGTATGTATTTATACTCAAATAAGTTCCACACAACACATACCCACACACGATCTAAACATCGGCAACAACGAGGAGCGCACGCCTGTGTTTGAAGCGCAGTTTCAGCAACCATTGCTGCTGTTTGTACCCGTACATGGAATCAAAATTTCAATTTTTTCTACCATTTCCTCTCGCAGTTTTAATGTGACAGTGACAACGAAATACGCTAGCGTCCAATTGTGGAAGCAATTAGAAAAAAAATTAAATAAATTAATAGAAGACAATTACAAATTTATCACCTGAAAATGATGTACTAAATTTGAAAGCAATTAAAAATTTCCTAAAAATATTATATAAAGAAAAAAATATTAAAATGTAAATCAGTGTCAACTTAATGTGCTCAAATCATCAAATAATTGTATTTTAAATATAATAATTAAGAAATTAAATCAAGCTGAAGAAAAACAAAGCAAAAACCAAGTAAAGTATTTTACAAAACAGAACATTTGTTGTGTGTGTGGTAGTGCAATTTGTTAGAAATGGGTGGCGGTGAAGTTAAAGTCGCTACTGTTGATGTCGAGAGCGGCGATAATATGGCCACACTTCCGGTGTCGCGTTCGCACACAACCGGCAGCAATGATAGTGCCGAGAAGAATAATGCAGCCAATAAGGAAATGGAATTAAAGAACGTGATGCCACAACCATTGCAAAGGTTAATATCTTTTTTATTACTTTTTACCTATACTTGTATACAGGGTGTCCAACAAGTTTCACGATGAAATTGAGGTGAAGGTAGGTCCCTGATAATAAAAAATTTCTCAAGTAAAAGTGTCACCGTTTCTGAATTTTTTTTTAATTAAAAACAAATCGGGCATGTATTTAATATGATTGCATGTAAATTAAAAAAAAAATTGTACATGCAGTTACGGAAAATACATGAAAAGGTTCGATTTCCTTTAATAAAAAAAAAATCAAAACCGGTGACACTTTCACCTGAAACATTTTTGCTAATCAGGGAGCTCACCCCCCTACCTAGCTTCTCCTCTAGTTTGTCGTGGTACTTATAAGTAACTTAAATTTCTGTGAAAGGTTTTTTTAGCACCGAAATTAGTTGATTTAAATATTTAACTTTTTTCATATT
>JAPVRG010292277.1:4876-19557 GCA_029783565.1 Rhagoletis cerasi
AAAAAAAAACTTTTAGGTAATGTTTCATGATGTTACAACTGCATTAGAAAGACGCTGCGATGAAATGAGGACAAGAAAGATGCTTTATTATTATATTTCTTCGAACTTCTCACAAGAAAAAACACATATTCAGCTGTCAAATGTCAACTAGACTAAATTTAATTGAGTGAGTGTGAACACCAAAGCCACTAATTTTATTTAAAACTTAGTTGTTTTGAGTGAGGTGTATGTCTGAACATAGTATACAATTTTTTCTGCGCCGAAAAATATCTTCTTTGGCTTACAAATTATCTTATAACTTTAAACGAGTTATTCTTGTATATTTGTATATCCACTACTATCTCGGGAACGGCTGAACCGATTTCGATGAAATTTGGTACATGGATAGTATGCTTCCTTCTAAGATTTTCTACTTGGATGTTGCCACTAAAGGCAGCTTAGAGGGTTGCCACCTTTCCGAATTTTTTTTAAATATTAAGCAATATATGGCAATATGGGTATCAAATGGAAGGTATTTGAGGCCGTATACCAACCAGAATATTTTTAAGTAGGATTGCCACCTAGGGTTGCCACCTGACTTCATTTTAATTATTCCTTATATCGACCACTATCTCGGGAACGGTTTCACCGATTTGTATGAAATTTGGAGTGCGCATGCTAACCGCCAAACAGGCTTAAGTGACTTTTTGTGGTTAGTGTTCGATATTTTGGAAATCTATTTTGGTAATGTATGCTCTTGCTAAGTAAGATTATGCGACAAATTCGAAAAATACCGAGCAAGGCTCGGTCACCCAGGTACTGTTTTATTTAAGTGGACGTGTTTTGAAATCAATTTTCATCATTCCTTGTCAAATTTAGTTTGAAGACAACCCGTTTTCGGCGTTGTGTGAGGGAAAAATTACACTGAAGATAGCGCAACGCCGAAAACAGTCTGTCTGCAATCAAATTTGACAAGGAATAACGGAAATTCGTTCCAAACTAAATCATCTTATCCTGTCGGAAGAATAAACCAACAAATTTTTGAAATTACAGTAGTGTCTGGATACAGTGAACCCCCGCTATAGTGAACACCGAAATATTTACATGTCATGTACAAAAGTCAATTTCCGAACGCATGAAGCAATTATATACGTATATTTCTATTTTCCTAAGTATAAATTTATTCCAAAGATCTGTTGGACTTACATACATAAACATGAATTTTGAGCAAATAAAACGAGTTTTTGAACAAAAAATTTCAACTTTGATATAGTGAACAACCTGTATGCTGTGAACAGGCCATGAAAAAATTAGTTCACTATATCCAGACACGACTGTACTTTTATTACTTTAGAAATACTTACCAATTATGTGTATAATTTTTTCTCGCCTCGTCGATGTTCTGCCTATGAGGAAGTTCTCTGGTTTCACATCCCTATAGATTAAGTGCCGACTATGAACATATTCGATCCGGTGGAGCTGATTGGAGGTGCGTTGAAGTTGAGATAAAGTTGTATTTGAAGAAAACAAAAATAAGTATTAGTGCCAAAAACAAAGTTTGCAAAGTATTTATGATAAGACATGCTTGATATGTTCAATAAAATAATTTATAAATTAAATGTACGCTATGTATGCCATAATTTGTTTCGTATCGCATGAAATTAAGAAAATGCAAAAGGGTGAGTGAAAAAATAATGACAATAAATTTAAGTGAAAAAGAAAAGAGTAATCAAATAATGAAAGTAAAATTAAAGATATGCTAACAATTTGATTTCGCAGTTGTTTAACTACCGCATATGCAATGCTAATAAAAATATCGAGTGAATTGGAAAAATTTTATAATTAAAAAAAAAAAATTTGTGGAAAGTGAAAATGTGGGCGTAAAGTTAAACTTAACGCGTTAAAAAAATTAAAAATCATGGCTCGAATACTAAGTAAAAAAAATTGTGGACGTTTACACAGGGCACTGGCTTCGTACAAATGAATGAAACAACATAAAAAAGAGCATCAAACAAAAAAATGAAACACGCAACTTAACAGCCAAGTTTTTTTTTTCTTTGTAGTTCTAATTCGAAAGCATCTCAAAAACAATCTGTTTAAATACTAAGCTAGCATGCAAGCAAAAAATAATATTAATCTACTGAATACGGTACTCTCTAAAACAAAAAAAAAAGAAGCTGAACGAACTACATTCAGTGCAATCCAAAAGCTTTTTAAACTATTTTCAATTTAGATTTTCGTTTATCTACTTTACATTTTGAGTATTTTTTTTTTGTAATGCCTGCGTGAATTTAATTCGTGTAAATCTTAAAAGATCAGCGCTTGCTCTAATTTAATCATTTTATTCGCCCGATCACTCCTTTGACATTTAACTAAGCGAGGACTACAGCCGCTTGGTAGTCAAATATTAAACCGCCACCCAATAGCAAAGCTACAAACCAATTGCAAAATCGCATGCATATCATATCACGCATCTTTCACACACTTTCACACTTTCGGCTGTTAGCAAGGCGCTCTACACTGTAAAGGAGGGGGTGCTACGCCTAAAAGTGTGCTTCTACAAGGCTCAACACTTTATTTTCGAACTATTTTGCATGACTCTGTTTTTCTTTCTGTGTTAGTAGCAATTGCGCAAACAACTGGATAAACTTAAGTGTAATAATAAGCAGAAAATAATATATTATAGGAAGAACCTTATGTATTACAGAAAAAAAAATAAGGCGCTAAGGTTAAAAGGTTAAGAAAAATTTAAGGTGAATTTCATAGGTGTTATAAGAAACATATTTAGTGGTGCTGGTGAGGATAGTAGTGGATAAAATTAGGCTTTTGAACTGAAAAAAAAAACATTGATTAATAATATTTTATTAGCGCAGAGTAACCATTAGCAACCGGTTGGTTAATTACTATTATTTCTCAGAAAATATCAAAATTTTAATACTTAGTCGATTATTTTGTTTTTCGTTTTGCCTTAGTTTAGTTTGTTTTAGCATTCTATGTAAATGGGGTGTTTGTTATGCTTATTTTTTTTTTGTTTTGTTTTCTTTTTTTTTTTTGCTTAGTAAATTGTTGTGTGTACTTACTAATTGTATAGCTATCAGTAGTACTGTCTTCAAAGTGAATCGTCTGCCGCATATATCAAATAAATCTTCAAGTGATGGACCGAGCAATTCCATAACAAGTGCATTGTACTTGCCGCATGGACCGAAGTAATATACTTCGGGTACACCCTCTGCTATAATTATAACAACAATTGAAGAATAGCACACTTTAACTTTCTTATTGTACAACAAAAAATAATAATTACAACAAATGAAAGGGTATTTCTGTTTTAGGATTTTGGGAGATGTTATAAAAATTGCCAAAAAAAAAAGGACGTAGGAGTGAAATTTATTGTCTCAAAAATATTTAAAAAAAAAATTAATTGATATTTTTGCTCTCTCAATGTTTTGGTAAAGTTTTGAAGATTTATTTAACAGCTTTTTGTTTGACTCGGTTGTGTTGGCTGCTAAGTATTTGTTGTTGAATTAGTTAAATTAGTAACATTTGCAGTCTTATGGTAATACGGCGCTGAGAAGCCTAAAGTTTGTTGGTGGGAAGACTTCGGTCGATGAGGGAAAAATATTCCAAGAAGCGGTCTGACAAATGTACGTACATATTTACAGCGAAAGTTTGTGAATGGACAGGTTATGGAGCTTTAGAAATGTTAGTACAATAGCATTCTGCGTACCTTTCAAATAAAACTTATATAAAAACACAAAGCAGCAAGCAGAAAATACGGATCTCGGTTTTTGTAGTAGAAAAGATTTTTTAAGAAAGTGATATATTTTAATAACTTTATTCATAAAAAATAAAGTAGATTTAGAGCTCTATAAAGAGACATTTTCATACCAATTTTCAATTTATAAAGCAGTTAAGTCTTCTTTATTTTTTATGAATTTAGGTATAATTTTGTAATGGTTTAATTATTGTTTTCTTCTTTTTCATATTCTTTTTATTTCATTTCTGCATTCTTGTTTCGTTTTCATTGTTTTTGTTTTTTAATTTTTTTGATTTTCTTTCTTTTGTTTAAATTTCTAATTTTTTTTTCATTCTTGTTTCGTTTTCATTGTTTTTGTTTTTAAATTTTTTTATTTTCATTCTTTTGCTGCAATTTCTAATTTTTTTTTAATTTTTTTGTTATTTTTATAAATTTTTTATATTTAATTTATTTTTATTTTTATAAATTTTTTATATTTAATTTATTTTTTATTTTTTTTTTATTTTTTATTTTTTTATTATATGTATATGTATATGTATTATATTTTATTTTTTTATTATAGGTATGTATTATATTTAATTCTTTTTACATTAAATCTTATTTTTTTATATTATATTTTATTTTATTATTGTTTTATTATTTAACTTTTTTGTTTTTTTGAAATTTTTTATTTTAATTTTTCTTTTATTAGATATATTTTTAATTTTATATACATACATATATACATACATATATGTATGTTTAATTATATATATACATATATGTATATATGTATATATTTTTAATATATTTTTTTATTTTTATCCTTTTATTTTTTCTCTTATTGTTTTATAACTTTTTTAATTTTTTATTATTTTATTTTTTATCATTTTTATTATCTTTTTATTATTTTATTTCTTTATAATTTTTTTTTTATTATTTTTATTTATCGTTTAATTATTTCATTTTCATTTTTAATTCTTCTGTTTATCTTTGTTCTTTATTGTTTTACTATTTTTTTAAAATTTTCGTTGGAGTTCTAGTAATTTAATCTTAAATTTTTTTTAAATTAATATATTATGTATTTATTTATTGTCTGTTTCCCATTTTCTTTTTTCAGAAATTTGTATTTGACTTGTTTTTTAATTTCTAATTTTATTTTATTATATTTTTCATGAATATTTTTATTTAAATCTTTTGTTTTGTTTTTTTATATTATTTATTTAATTTTTTACTTATTTTGTTTCATTTATAAATTTTTTATTTTTTACTTTTTATTTTTTATAAATTTTATATTAAATCTTTTTTTCATATTTCGTCAATTTTTTATTTTTTATTTTTTTTTTTTATAATTTTTTATTTTTGTCTTTTATTTTTAAATTTCTTAAAATAATTTTTAATAAAATTATTATTTTAAGCTTTTACTTCTACTATTTGCTTTATTTTATTTCTTGTATATTTTTTTACTTAATTCTTTGATATAATTTTTATTTAATCCTATTTCCATTTGTATTATTATTAAAATTGTATTTAAGAGCAAACACATTTTTTATTTCCAGCGCCTACATTTAATTCGTTAAACCGTTAATTATTATCTAAAAAACTAATTAAATTTTTCTGAATGCACCACGAAGTAGGAGCAAACACTTTCGGCACACACACAAAAAATAGATGTTCTCGAAGCATTTTTCGAAAAGAGTCTGCTTCCGTAAATTCACGCAATGACTTATAGCTACTTGTATTAAAAATAAATATCTACAATAATTGTAAAGTAAATCGGTATAACTCCAAATCACAGCAAGTCATACAGTAACTACTAAAAGTATGTACTACTTAGCAACAATATGAATGTAAGTACAGTAGTTGCTGCTTTCAAGCGTCGCCAAAAATACATAATATTTGATCTAGACTACCGAAGACAAAAATGTATCTGAGGAGATTTAGCAATAAATTGCGTTTGCTAATTATCAATAAAACTATTTCTATAAGAGAGGAATTCAATTAATTGGGGATCTTTTAGCGGGAGCTACTTTATTCATAATATATGTTTTTTGCAAAGCTTAACTATTTATTATTTAATTTTATATATATTTTTTTTTTCAGAAATAGAAAGAGCACGCATTGTACAATGTTTATAATAATTTACAGCTTTCAAAATATCGGGCTGAACTTTTCCTCAAATTTGTAGAGTTTATCTTAAGAAAAATGTTCATCTACGATCAGTCACCTTTAAAAAGTAAAAAAGAAATTCCAATTATCTTAGGCCGTAGTGTCTCCCACAAGTACACTCGGTTTTAAAACTTTTGTTTGGTTTTTATAGTTTTTATCCAACAAGCGAACTTATTTACATATTCACAAATTTGTATGCAGACCAAATACACTGTTGCCATTTTTTCATTTCACAGCGGCGGTCTTGGACTGATTAATTTTAAAATCACCTTGCAAGTTTTATATCTAAATTTTGATCAAAAAAATTTAATGGGCTAATTCGTAAGAAAGTATTCAATACTGAGATTACATCTTTACTTTACTTCATTAACGAAGGCCCTGTTGCCAATTTTCAGGCACATTACCGATAAGAAAACGCAAGCCACAAATTGTAGTGAAGAAAAAAGCTCAGTATGTACGCGGTGATGCCAATTTTCTCCAAAGCGCCGGGCTATCGGTGCTACTAACTATTGCACAAAGCGAATTCATATAAGGTGGTATTGTTTCATCAGCTTATTGATGCCGGATTGTGAAAATTTTTCATTTCGCTATATTGAGTGAGTGAAAAAATTAGAGTGTTTGTATTTTCTTTGCCTCTTCTTCCCTCAGGGAAGAATAACTGAAATTTGACAATAGCACACCATAAGCAAAAAAAAAAATACATGTAGTTTTTGTATTTGAAGAATTGATACCACTTTAAATAAATTCGCCTTGATATATGTAGCATGTGAACTGCTTCTTCTGTTGTGAAAATAGGATCGTTTTTCGGCTTTTGAAGTATTTACAGCAAGTAAAATACATATTGCTAGCTTAGAGCGAAAAGTAGTTAAGTCCACAAGTCCACTTTTAATAAAAACTCACGCATGAAGCACGCAAAATGCTGACTTAAAATGTTTGCAAAATATTTGAAGAAAATGGCTATAGGAAGTTTTTTCCTTTCGTGTAAAATTTGTAAAAATGGACTTAGCAATTTTTTACGCTAAACTAGCTAGCGATATATACATATATTATTCTTCTTCTTCTTGTTGTTTGGCGCTGTAACCGCCTAGGCGATTTTGGCCGAGTCCAACAAAGCACGCCAGCTGTTTCGCTTATGTGCCAGCTGACGACAATAGGAAATGCCAAGTGAAGCCAAGTCCTTCTCCATCAGGTCTTGCCAACGTAGAGGAGGCCTTCCTCTTCCTCTGCTACCACCAGCGGGCTTCGAGTCGCTGTATTTTAATTCGCTGTACAATTTCCATGCCCATATATAATTACATCCATGATTTTCATGATTTACTGCACATCCTTCTACTCAGAAAATTGTAGCATAAAATTTAAATTAAGGCATGACTTCATTTCGTCTCCCGCCAGTAAGTTCTATGCTTCCTACAGTTTTTCTTAATACTATTTTGGATACTACATACTTTCGGATATATTTGAGAAGGAAATCGCTTAAATGTTTTGCACTCCAAAAAAATTACTCGTTGGCTAAAAATACCAGTGATGCATTTTTCTTGTACACCTGCCTCTTATATACATAAAAGTTCATACAAAGCCAATATATTTCATTTCGCAAAATTAGTTTAGAGTGAGAGAAAAAAGGAGGGGAGTGGTCGGACATCATAGTATTAAATAATTTTCATTTAAAGAAGTAAGATAATAGAATTTGGTGGCACCTGAGAATTCAAAAAATATATGTAGATATATATTTTATACAATTTTAAACTATAATTTCACATAAGGCTATTTATTGTTTCGTTTAAATCGCACTAAATAAATTGGCTGTTGGGTTGTTGTTTCGTGGGCAAAAAAAAAACACAATACAGGATAACGAGCGAAGGTCTGGAGGGGGGAACCAGCAAAACACAGACGCTGGCTGGGATTAAGCATGCAAAGAATTTTCGGGCTGCGTACATACAATGCATCCTCTTAGGTATATTGTATGATGAGAATGTTGAGTTATTTCGATTTCTTTTTTTTTTCCAATTAGTGGGAACTTTGTTGAGTTTAGTCACGCGTGATTTTTTGTTAGTTTCACAAAAGTTAAAAAAAAGCTTAGAATATGGCAGTTGCTACTAACAAATATTTACATATGTAAGTACGTATCGATACCTACTTAACAGAAAAAAAAATAAAGATTTTCTATTTCTGAAGTTAGAAAATCATATGTAAAACTAACTTGAACTACAGCAAAAATGAATCTACTACGCATAACTCACTAAATTAAAAACAAACAGGAGCTTGTACTAAAAACAAATATATTTACAACATAGCTCGAAAAATAACAAAAAAAAATTTTAACTCTAACGGCAACTGCATTTATATTTAGTACTATAATAAACAACATATACATATATATGTATACTATTAACTGAATAAGAAACTAAAAATTGTTCAATAGCGAACTTCACCAAACACAACGTAACTTCAGCTAAAAAATTGCAACACTGGTTTTTGCTACTTTTTTTTACAAGGAAGTCTGTTAGTTCATTTACAGCGGCAAACAATAAGGTCTGATTCAGAGTGAACAAGTAAAGAAAGTGAACGATTTAAAATTCAAAGGAATACATAGGAAAATGCAATGGAGCAATAAACGAAATGTGAATAAAATAAGGCAATAATTAAAAAAGGAAAAGTGAATAAGAAATTCTGATGTACATACTTTCTAGAAACTAAAATATCAGCAAGCGAACTTAATGTAAAGAAAGAGGCTTATGCCTAGCCAGTACATAAAAATAAACACCGGAACAAAATAGAAATTGAAACAAAGGGAGCAAAAGTGAGTTGGAAAACAAAGACAAAAAAGTTATAATAGATAACAATAATATTCTAATAAAAAAAATAATATATATTAGGAAAACTGGTCGCACTAAAATTTTATACCTAAAAATGTATATGTAGATAAACATAAGCAAAAAACTTTTTGGACTACCACGAAAATTAATGCGAATTCATTATTTACAAACTAAAAAAACGCTGTTGAGACACTTTCTGGCGTTGAAATTAAGTTAAATTTAACGATATTGGATACTAAATTTTTAGATGTAAGTTCTCGAAAAAGTAAGCTTATAAGATTCGAATCCTTACAGCAAAATAGGAGAGAAAGTATGATTAAGGAAGAAAAGTTGATAATCCACTCATATTGCAACCTCTTTGCTGATGATTTTCCTATAAAACTTTCAAATACAGTCTTTCTTATAGTATGAACGCGACCGGCAAAATTTTAAAAGTACAGCGCTATTACAAACGATTTTTTTTTAATTTAGGTAGAAAGATCATTTTTACAGCTTTACTACGAACTTGGCTAGTTCAATGAAAAAAATTTCCACAGTGTGCTTACACCCCAAAGGGCCAGAATGGTACTCCGAGCCAATCGTGTTCATGGTTAAGTGGCTAAAGCACAGAAGTGAAGTAAAAACCCCCATTAACTTCTCTGAGTGCGCCCTTGAAATAACAGCACAAGAAACCAGAGTCAGATGATTACTAATTCTTTGTGACAAAATCAGGCTCGATCGGTGCATAAAGCTGAAAACCTTCTGAAGAAAGTGTCGACACACATATTGAGGATGTTTGTGCGTAGACGGCGTAAAATTTCAAAGCACTTTCAAGAAACCGGTGCTTTCGTTTTTGCGTTTAGCGGGAAAAGGACAAAATGAAGTAAGGGTATTCAAGCGTTGGATTGGCCTTTTGTAGTTACAGTTGGGCGAAGCTAACCTTCTTTTTGCGAAATTAGGTCTAATATGCACTCATAACACATCACAACACCTCGCCTATTCTTAAAGCCTTAATAGTAAAACCTAATATTTGCCTTCTTCTAACGATCGTGTCGCGAGATTAGCCTTCTAAATCTGGAGTTGCTCTTGTAGCTTTAAATTCCTATTAAGTAGCTCTAGCGAGTATGAGTTCCATCAATGGGGTTTCTAAGCAGCTACTGCTTTACTCTACTACTACTCTTAACTCCTTCCCTGAGAGTATGTAGTATTATTGCAAGAAAGTGTTCTGGTCTTATTGGCCAAGAAGCTGCTGCTTCCCTTGCCATACTATCAACCTGCTCTTTACGATTTATGAGGTGTGTTCCCCTAGGGCGTAAGCTACCGCCTTAGGGCCCTTTACCCCCGTTTGTTTTCAGTGCACGACTTTTGGGTGTTGGACCGAAAGGTGTTTTCTATAGAGGTCTGGTTCCAGGCTGTCTTGCTGTCTAGTTCGATCTTGAACTGTTTCATTAAGTTTGTCCTCTTGACCAAGCCATCTCTGTTTAATTGGAAGATAGGAATCTTTGCTTTAATTTTCCAACCGGATCTCGAATTTGAAATCACTCTGCCTTTACTTGGTCGATCTCTTAGCCCAAGTGTCAGCTCTTATAAGCTCCTCTATGTAAATCTATATTCGATTATTTATAAATGTGTTTTGAAATTCCCCCAGAGTCTTAGACGTTATATATTTTCAACCAAAATATCAAGTATACAGCCAGTCACTCAAAGGGTGCACTTTTACTTTCACCTCGAAACCATTAACTAAGTCGTGCAGTAAAGGGAAAAGAGTTATCGTGGCTACACTGACGCCCAAAATAACCATCCAAAGAAAATTCGTAAATTTAAGATGGGCTTACTTGATCTGTAAACCAATTTGCAGATATAAGTAGATCGTCGGATCGGCTTTTTCGATTATCGTCAGAAAATTGGAGAATATGTATACTCTGTGAGAATTTATGAAATTATCGAGAAGTTCGGGCATATCGAAGGTTGAATTTGTGCGAAGTATCAAATTCTAATGTCATCCTCCTTTTCTGGCGCTTAGACACTTTCAGACCACTGTCTAGGATCAAGAACTTCACGCTTTCTTTGGATCTAGATGGATAAAAAGTTAATGTCTAACTTGTATTAAGGCTGACGGAGTTTCCTACGAATTCATCGACAGGAACAGCACTTATCTCTACTGAATCTCAGAGATGTATGTAAGTAATCGAGATCAAGAGAATTTAGTTAAAACACCGGTCCAAGATAGCGAAAATACCGAATACATTCACACTTTCTGTGCAAAGGCTATCGAAAAAATTTAAATATTTTCAGTACCTAAAAAAATTTCAATCAACAATGAGCCTATATGAACGCCAAGGGAATTTTTTGAGAGCAGCTAACTTCAAGTTCACTTCACGGTTAGATCGCCCGATTTTTTTTTTTTTGTTTTGTTTTCCTTTCCTAGTTCTTCGCTTTCACTATTAACTTATTTCTATTGCTTTAAACAGCTGTTTTAAGACTACTCTTTAATGCTAAACCAACATAGTGTGTACTTTTTTCGAAAACAGAGAAAGCAGCATAGCGTACATATAACTTATTTTAACCACGAAAATTAACGATACAATTTAGAAAGAGAAAACATAGCTCAGTATATATGTATAGAGTATAGGATTACGAAACAAAATATTCATACAATACGTAATTTAAGATAGCGTGAGAGACAAAAGAATAACAATAACGATAACAAGAGAAAAAAAAAACAAAAGTGAGCATACAGAAAAAAATATAAATCAAACATAATGGTAAACTTACAAGTTGCTTAGCTATCATCAGTACAGTCTTAAGAGAAAATTTACGGGAACAAATATTGAAGAGATCTTCTAAGGACAGTCCCAATAACTCTAATACCATGGCATTATAACGGCCACCACATGTGCCCAGATAATACACGCGCGGTATACCCTCTGGACATTCATCTACGCACGTTTTTCAATACAAAAAAGGTGTCACGTCAAAGGATTTATAGATTTTTACATTTTGTTGTTGTGATCGATTGGCGAAGGTGTTTGTGAAAGATGAGCATTGGTATGGATCCAGGGTTAGCAGACGCAGGCAAATAATCCAATCGTTAATCATCATCATCCAGCAGGCAGTACAGGGTGAGGTGTAAATTCATCGTTTGGACGTAGTGTAGTGGGTGGTGGCGTTCAAAGGATGTTTGGTGTTTTTTTTCAAGGATTTGTAGTGCGTTGGTGAATTTACAGTTTTGTTCAAATTTGTATAGTTTTTTTTTTAGCAATAGATGAAAAGCACCCGCGCAGCAACAGCAACATTTATACGCAATATACAACAATAAAAAAATAAAATTGATACAAAATTATTTTCGATATTATAGACTACAGTCGTTGTAAATATGTATGTGGATGTAGTATACTATATTTGATGTATGCACTTTTATATACAAAATTGGAATTGTGTAAGCCTATTTTCTCTTATATGTGATTTTGCCATTCCTGTTTTTGTAGCTCACGTAATCAATAATTCACTTGCGCACCGACCTTCGAAATATGTTCGAGAAAATCTATTTTTTCTGCTTAGCTTAATTAAGTTATACTGCAGCCCTAGTTTTTTGCAACAAAATTTTTTTTTTTTTATTAGAAAAAAAAATTGTGAAATTTACGAAGGCGACAACGGTGCAAAACTTTTTTTTTGATAATATCAAGCCAAGTTAGATTATTTTAAAGCGGGAGCGTTTGAAAATAAAAAAGCGTGTGAAATAAAAACAACCAAATCTGACTTTTTTGTACCAAAAGTGAAAAATTCCACATTAATCGATTGCGTATTAAAAATATTCTTCAAACTTTGAGAAAACTCTTCGGAAGTGCGCTAAAAGTTTTAAATCTTTAAAAAATTTTGAGGAAATGTGCTAAAAGCTTTAAAGCTTTGGAGAATTCTAGAGAAGCTTTCTTAAGAAAAGATGCTTTTTATAAATCTAAAGCTAAACAAATATGTAAGTGAAGTTTGAAAAAAAATCCAAAAGGCACAGTCTTCCAGTTTTGGTTTAAATAAGTTTATGACAGAAAGAGCGTTTGTCTGGTTCCCGCTTATATGAAATGTATAGAGTAGTTTCGACTACAAAGAGCTTGCAAACCGTGCCCTTATATATAAAATACGTATGCATTCAACAATAGCCGTAAGATTTCTTTAGTCCAACTAGAACAGCGTCGACCAGGGCAAGCTTTTACACGTAGTCCATATTAAATATGTTAAAAGTTCGAAAAAGCTTCTCGTATGATCGTGACTGATCTAATAATTAAATAAGTACTATAATGAGCTTTTCAAGGCGCTCAAACAGGAATTAGATAAATAGTGCATTTTGCGAAATAAGCTTTTAAAAGCTCTCTCTCAAAGTCCACTAAAGCTCAGTTGGCCACTTCATAGGCCCGAGTGCCAAGGCTTTCAAAAGCTCTATCTACAATTTATAAACGGCTGACACAAAATAAAAGCTTCCTCTGGCTAAGATTGCTCTAAAGACAAAAAAAATTTGCAAGCTAAGCTTTTAAAAGCTCAAGGGCCACTAAAACTCAGATGGTCACCTCATAGGCTCGGTGCCAATGCTTTAAAAAGCTCTACGCACAATTTATCTACGGCTGACACAAAATAAAAGCTTTCGCTGGCTTAGATTGCACTAAAGACAAAAAAATAAATATTTGACGCGGACATTAAAAATTCGGCTGAGCTTCGCCTTCCAATTTGTATTGGACATCTCAATGGAGATCTACTTTTGCAATCGGTCTACTTTTGAGCCCCTACTCTTTGCGCTAGATTGCCATTGAACCAGGACATTATCGAATTGTAGTACCCAGTTCTCATCACTCGGCTGCAGCGAGAATATGTATGTATGTATAAAGAAGCTTTGAAAAGCTTTGGAAGTTAAGCAGCTTTGAATCAGACGAATGTAAGTTGAGCGGAGAATTTGTAAAAGCTTTGCAGGCGTGCTTTTATGAAGTGCTCAACATAAATTCTGAAAACTTGGTTTTTAGTTTTTAGAGCTTTTGTAAAGAGAATAGTTTTTAAATTTTTTGCAACAAAATTTAGTTGTTGCTGTTATTTTTACTATATAAGATAAAAGTTTAAGTTAATTCAGATATTTTGGATGTTAGTAAAATACTTTCACTAAACTTTCAAATAGCTTTTTGAAATAATATACAACTTTACTTGAAAATTTAGTTTCAATGTTTTTTGAAAAGCTTTTCATCTGAAAGCTGTTGGAACAAATTTACCACATGCATTTTCAAAAGTTTCGTAGGCTTGCTTTAAAACTTAATACATTAGAAGCTCTCCATAGCAAACGAAGTTTTTCCTAACTTACTCCAACAATCGAGACTGATGTATATCTACATCAGTGCCGATTAGATAGAGCTTTTAGTGCGCTTTTAAATAAAATCAACACAAAGCTTTTGAAAATTTCTTTCGTAGGATGTTTTGTTCGCGACTTGTCCGCATCTCTGTTGGTCAGAGAGAGCTTTTTTATGGCAATCATACATAAAATGCACTGACAACGTTTAAAAGCTAAGCGCGCCTACCTATGAAGTGGCTAACTGTGATCTAAATTGCAGAGAATTCGAGATCTTTCTGAAGAATAACTAAAAACAAAGCTTGATGTTTCAACAATTTTGATGCATGTCAAAAAGAGCTTTTAATCTGTTCAGGCCAATATAAAATTTACAGTGAGCTTAACAGCGAATTTGCATATTTGGTTTAAAAACAAATGATGCATCAGCTTTTCAAATATACAGCCCCAAAAGCTCGTTATTTTTTATTCAATTCGAGCTTTATGCTATGGTTAAAAAAACTTTCACTTCAAAACGTCGAATTCGAAAAATTTTATTCAAATTTGGTTGCTTTTATTTCAAAATATTAGTAATATTTTAACATTTTCAGAATTTCGGGGTCCTATTCAGCAACTCAATTAAATGGAGTAAAATGCGGAATAGATGTTTGTTTAGTTAAGGGACCGTGGGAGAGGGTAAAAAGGC
>JAPVRG010292288.1:0-11054 GCA_029783565.1 Rhagoletis cerasi
TACTTAGTGATGCACTGGCGCCTACCGAGAGTGGCGCTTAATTACAAACGCGCAAACTTTGGCGATCTTTATTTCATGTTTGGGCACTAAAAACTGGCATTTCAGGTAACGAACTTTTCCAGCTTATAAATGCTGACAATAAAATCACTCGGATTTTCATTTTCAGGCTTATCATCAAGCTAAGCACGATTTCAATGCTGATTCCGCTTGGCATTAGATGGCCTTGCATTTCTTCGTCACGGAGCACGTACTATACGTGGGAAAATCAATTCAAAATTATCAGAATAGTTCACCGCATTTCCACCAGTAATCAAGCATGCTTACAATAAGACCATTATGGCAAGCTGCAAGCAAGTAGATTGGAAAGCGACTGAAGAATCGTTCAGTGGATGCTATAGAATGCTGTAGAACTCTACCCACTTTCTGGCTTCGGCGTCGTCGCGGGGAAATGAAAAAAAACTGCATTTCGGAGCTTTGCCCCTACGGCTTCTACAATTTAACACACGGCACGACATTGTTATAACGTTTTTATTCCAAATAAAAGGATTTTTTATTGTTTTTATACACAAAACACGAATTACTGAGATTTTTCACTTATATTCACAATTCCTCTTTGCCACTTTATTCTTAGCAAAATCTTTGTTTACATTCGGGCATCAATGTCAAAATCGGCAAAACCAAAGTAGCGGTTTCAGGACTGCGTCACCTTCAGTTCACTACACCGTGCACGAATTCTGTGTTTGTTGTAAGTGAGCCACAGTGTTGTTTTGTAAGCAACGCGAGGCAGCAGTGAATGAATGTCGATCGATTTTTGTCCCGTTTGTTTTCCACGAATTCTGTGTTTGTTGTAAGTGAGCAAAAGTGAGCCACAGCGATGTTGTTGTCAGCCAACTGAGCCAATTGAGCTACTGGATGAGCATCCCTGATCTAAAGCTTTTTCAGCGAATACGCTGTATTTAGAGAGCGAATTACAGGCTAAACTAATATTCGCGGCTTGCGTTTTGGTACGCACGCCGTCTAATTTGTTTATTTGCGTCACCCAAAATTGGCTTGCGTGCGATTGCATTTGATCAGTGTTGCCGCGAGCTCGAAAAAAATGTATCAATTTTCAAGTACATAGTTACCACATAAAAAGCTTTTTAACTATAATTTCTTTTAACAAAAACGGAAAATGCACTAAGAAAAAAGTATGATGTCTTATTCAGAGTCATGTTCGGTTTTTGCATGTTAGCGATCAACAAATTTTTAACAGAAAAAGTATTTCTTAAACAAACTTAAAAATAAATGGGTTTATATGATTGTAAGAAGTTTGGTTCAAACTGAAGAAGAGCTTGCCAGTATTTGTTAGCTTTCGGGAAAACCCAGGCTCGAATGCTGTCAGACGCACCATATAATTTTTGAGTTTTGTTTGGTTTTTGTTAACTACGAAAAAGCATATGTGAAGTGCAGACTGAAATCGTATTCAATCGAAAAAAATTCCAAACAAATCTGTTTAAAGTAAATAAAATATCATTTGCCGTGAAACAAAAACGATATGGTTTATATTTTTCTCAGTGCCTATGCCTATTTGCATATCAACCAAAAACTGATCATAATTCATACCCTCACATTCTATTCTAAAAAAATCCATTCTTATCAGGTAAAATTATCGAAATTTGGCATTAGTGAACAAAAAAGAATCAAAGTATCAAATTAGAAAATTTAAAAAGAAAAGTATCAAAAATCATACAGTTGTATCAAAACGGCATCACTGCATTTGATTTCACTGAGCGAAACGTCAAATCAAAATCTCACGCAGAGCAAAAATTGGAAATTGAGTTAGCTTCTTACGCACGCCGTTCAATTTCAGTTGGTGCCATACAAGTTGTATGTGCATGATAAATTTTTGACAGTAAACTGACGGCGTGCGTGAATATTAGGTTAGCCTGTTAGGGCTGTCGGTGGATTTTATAACAACAAATTTCGGGTCACTTTTGCTGTAGTTTTTCGTTGGGACGGCGTAGGGAATGATTCTTTTGAATTAGGTTTTTTGCGTTTGATTTTCGGGGAATTTAACATATTTTCGGACAATATGCTAAATCGATTCCCCGAAGGTTTCGAGGGGGGTTTTCCATATGAGCTAATCACTGTACAAAATTCCCGCAAGCTGGTAATCTGAAAAAAACTTACTTGGAAAAAGGTAACAAATGAAGCACGTGAAAAAAGTAAAGACAAAGCGAAAAGTCTGCGAGAGAACGATTCCGTACATCGTTAGTCGGCGACTGCCGGAGTAATTTTTGATATGGCAGTAAGATACGGCTTAAAAGCGCGATTATCCACGAACGTAGAAACTTAGAACGTGTCAGCTGACACGATCTATCTTATGAGTTCGCCATGTAAATGAAAACTTACCGACGTAGAATTTCTACGTATACTTAGACGTAGACGTAGAAATCCGCTCGAAGTTGATTTTTTTACGTAGATACGTGTCAGCTGTTTAATTTTTCTCTTCTGCTCTTCGCTCATAGTTGCCAGTACACAGTTTTTAAATTGTTATAAATTAAGCTAAGAAAAATTGAAGTTATCCTTAAAATATTTAAAACTTACTATTGCAAATAGTATTTTATGAACAAATATGTTTTTGAAATGTTTTTGATTTTAGTTTCCGGAATAATGCATATGAAAAAAGCCGAAATAATGCATATATGCACATTTTCGGTTGAGAACCGCAACAATGTATATAAGAAAAAACCGAAATTATGCATATGCACACTTTCGTTTGAAAACCGAAATAATGCATATGAGAAAAACGAAGTAATGCATACATGCACAATTTCGACTCAAAACCGAAGTAATGCATATGAGAAAAACCGAAATAATGCATGCATGCACTGTTTCGGTTGAAACCCGAAATATTGTATATGTGAAAAACGAAATAATGCATATGGGCATATCCTGAAAAGCGACAACCAAAACGAACAAAATAATAATCCACCTGGGCCAAACTTTATTATGCCAATCGATAGCTACATATTTCGCCTTTCATGCACTGAAATTTTCCCTAATTGCAATAGAAACTGATAAAGAATTGTAAACATGTGCAATAGTTAAGTAAATCCTCTGTTTTTAACTTTTATACCAGAAATTATGTAAAAGTTGCGACCAATTGTCTAAAGTGAAGTCAAGTTTTTTCCAAAGGTTACGGACGCGAAATATACTTCTTAGATAAAAACGAGAGTAGTAGCGTTTACTGTATTCACCAATATTTTAGTACCAAAGCTAGTTTGAGTTACTCTCGCTACTTGCATACTAATTTGCCAGGAAAACTAGAGGATAGCCAAATGTAAGGACATTAAAAATTGTCGCGTCCGTAACCGTATAATGATAAAGGTTTAAAAAAACAACGGTATTCATGTTTCTAGAGAATGGTTAGGTCGCTGCCTGTGAATATATCCTTCGTTTCTTAAAATTGGCTCTTGGTTGCGAAATAATACAAATTTTGCAAAAATTTCTTTTGTTAAAATTCGGAACTGGTATTTACCATGAAAGGTTTTCAACATTGATTTATGTAACGGTATACGGAAGCCTTGAACTTGACAAATAAGAAAAATATAGATTAGTGTACTTATGTTTGCACTTACTAAAAAAAAATTAAATTTTAAAGAAATCACCATGTATTAATATTAAAAATATTCAATTTGATTTAAACAATTTTTCTGTAAGCCAAACACTTTTGGCCACATAGTTGTCAAATTTCAGGTAATGAAGAGCCATGATATAAGCCTATAATTTGGTATAAAATTACGTAACGACAATTCTATAAGTTCAAGATATGACGAAAAAATTCGATGCATCGCTAATTTTTCAACGAATTTTTTGCTTCAACTGTCTAAGTAACTTATAAGCACGAGCGAAAAAAGTCAAAAAAGTGCGATAGGGGCTCATATCTACTCATCGATGCTGTGTGAGGTGCATTATTGATTAATATGCCGTTCATTTCTGTATCCTTGGGATATCCTTGGAAAATCCTATTGAGGATTCTTAATTTATATCGTTCAAGATCTCCTTTTCTAGCACACTTTTTAAAATTATTTTGTACATGTTTCTTAAGTTAATTGTAATAGATTTTAAGAAACAGTTTCGTTGAAAAAATTAGCGATGTAATTAATTTTTCACAATATCTATGTCAAATAGTGGGCATATATAGTATATTATACTACTGGTCTTAAAATTCATATGCCGTTATACTTAATTTTTTGTTAAATGAATATCACTACTGTATTTTATTTATTGGGGATAATTTGTCGCGTCCGTAATGTCGCGTCCGTAACTCGTACTATACGTCATGAAGAAAAGGCGAGAAACATTTTTCATAATTCATAAATCTACCAACCAAACGCATTCTTTGATCTCCATTTCCACATTCAAAGAAAATAACTTTTTCTCCAAACATCGCTGAATTTTGAATATTTCTACTTGCGTTAAAAAACACTTCCCGTTTTTGTCGCGTCCGTACCGGTTTTTATTTGCATGTACCTTTGTACTTAGCTGTTTATCTTTCCATAATTTTTTGTTGAATATAGCACTCTTCAAGTGCTTTGCAATAATTATAGTATATATACGATCTTTCCGTTTCTTTCTTATTTTAAGCTTGGTTAAACGCGTACAAATGTCGCGTCCGTTACCCAGGATATGCCCATGTGTGAAAAAAGAAGTAAGGGAAATGTTTAGTTATTGGCCTACCGTTTCCCATTAGAAAGGCCGCACCTTCGCATCCATCTTACCACCCATTGACTCCTGGGGAGCTCTTCAAAATGGTGAAAATTCGCAATTTTTCAGAGAAAAATTATATGTTTTTCGATGGGAAAGACCTAAAAATTTGTTTGTAAAAACAAAGGTTTTTGCCTTATGGGGTTTGCCTTGTATGAATATTCAAGCTATCCACGGTAATTTTGCGCAGAACCTCTTTCTGCGTAGGCGGCCTTCGACCGCGCTTCAGGATTATAACCCTTACTAAATAGAATTCTCCTTTCTGTGTTGCCCATCACATACATGCACAGTTTCGGTTTAAGACCGAAATAATGCATATGACAAAAACCGAAATAAAGCATATATGCACAGTTTCGGTTAAAACCGAAATAATGTCTAAATGCAGTTTCCATATGCACAATTTCGGTGCCCCTTACAAACCATCCCTGAATAAATCCCAGCTCATTGCACAGCAGCTTACGGCAGCTAGAGCATGACTCCTCCAATGGAGTCCCCCAATTAATAAATGGTAAAAGGGTCGCAATATTGCGCTACCGCTTCATTTGCCTGCAGACCAATCTCTCTCCCTCGCCCTCTCATATTAGGCGTATGAAGTGCTTAGTTGTTTTGATGTGTACCTTCTAACCACATGGGCTCATTGAGCTCGATACATAAATACACGCAACAAAAGGTTATCCCTATCTCCTCTACTCCTCCATCCCGATCTCTACCCTAACCCTGGCCTCCCGTTCTGCCCCACCTAAACAGTCGACGACCTCAGATTGAGGTCGAAATATCGACAGTTAAAAAAATTATTATTATTATTTTTTGTTTTTTTGGATTTTGGCAGCAAAGCAGTGAGAGATGAACACCTGAAAATGTTTTTGTTGATTAGCATGTTATGAAAGTACGGAACGATGGCAAAACGCCATTGACCAAACCTAAAAACATATTATTGCATAAACTTTTATAATTGCACATTTAAATAGTCATGTTTCATTTGTATAAGAAATTTGGAAATTATGTACATTGTGGTTAACCCAAATTGGTAAAATAAGTTCAAACATTGAGAGCTTTGTACTATTGCACAATATACATATGTATGTAATACAAATGTTATGGAGATATGTTTTTTAATTTTGGACGAGCTTCATCCCTAGTTTGTGGTGTGCGTTTTAACATGTTGTTTTTTTTTTAGATAGAAAAGCCAACAGTTGTGCGGAACTTCTTAGTGCACATACATGCATACATAATTGATTGGTAACATGTACATTAGTATGCCCATTGAAAAAAAATAGTATGAAATTTCAAGATCCCACCCCACACTTTTTTCCATTATTTTAAAGGCCTATAGATCCTCTTTTCAGAACACTTTCGATTTTTAAAATCGGATGAAAAATAGTCATTTAAAAACTGAAAGATCTTCAAACCCGTATTTTCTGACCTAAAATGACAGGTTGCGACTTCTAAAACATTTTTAAAAAATCTATAAAAATAGGAAATATTATTTCTCATAAAAAGGAAAAAAATTTGGGGTAGGGTCTTGAAATTTCATTTTCGATGGGCACCCTAATGTACATACATATGTACGTATAAGTTTGAATGCAAAACTTCTGCATACTTTCATAAAGCAGATTTGCCATGATGCGTACCGATTTAAGGGAGGTTTTGAAAAGAGATTTCCGAGTATGTCACATTTTATTTTGAAAGGCTTTTACTGCGCACGTGCTATCTAGTAATTCAATTAACTTATATTTATTGATCCTCCGCAACACTTTATTTTCTGTTTTAATGCTTTTAATGTACCTTAATACGAAAACTATGTATGTGTGCACTCCTCCCAGTAAGTATAGCACTTTTGGTTTGGGCTAGAAAATGCTTCGCCAATTCCGTACCGCTTGTTTCTATTTAAAAGGCGATTTCTCCAAATTGTTCTCTTACATATTGTCTAAGCACATGTCAAATACCAACATATTTGGTTTACTATCTTCAGAGAACCGTTGTGAAAATAATGGAAGGATAACTTTTTAATATGGTTTGGTGTTTTTATACGAAAAAAATTCGTGTTATGTTTTTGTTTGTATTTGTTTTTTGTTTTAATAAAGTTTTTGGTCTCCGTGTACAAAGATTGTACCAGGTTAAGATCCATTTCTTCTATCACACCATTCTCTCAGCTCATCTAAGTTTTTTTCATACCCGAGCGCACTTGTGCACAAGGGTATTATAACTTTGTTCGCATAACGGTTGTTTGTAAGAGCCGAAAGGAGTCGAGATAGATATAGACATATATATACTAAAATGGTCAGAATGAAAAGAGAAAACGATTAAGCCATGTCTGTCTGTCCGTCCTAAAGTCGAGTTTTCCAAACGCACTTTTTTCTTTTATAGCTTTCACCGCGCTTTCAAAGTGCCGTGTTGATAATTGTTTATTTGGTTTTTAGATGTGTTTAATACAAGCCGAAATTGAAAAAAACCGATTTAAATCGTATGTTAATTTTTTGAATTATATTAAATTGGATAATTGTAAATCAGATAAATCCCATATAATCCACATATTTTAATACAAATGTAATATGAACTTGTACCGGCAGAGCTACAAGGAAAAATATCGTATTTTTGCTAATTCTAATGGATTAGAGGAATGAATTACAGTCATAAAGTTATGTAACACCACTCAACGGCACTGAGATTCATGCTTGACAGTTCGTAGTTTGGAAAAAAAACTGCTGAAAATGTGTGTTTGCTATGCAGTGACCATTAGAAGTACTTACTACTGCCGAAAAATAAACCGAAAATACTGATGCAGTACTGTACAACTTTTTTTACATGTGCAGTGTGTTCTGTAAAAGCGTTCAATAAGGGTGATAGGAAAGTCAGGGCGCCCAACAACGTAAAGGAGGAGTTACAGAGGAGAAAATAGTTGCCAGTGAATTTAGAAAAAAACTAGGCTTAATGCAGTCGAAGATTAAGCCATTTTGGATCATACCCATAGCGTAGTAATTCATTGAACTTAATTGAATTACATTTTTGACAGGTGGCAAACCATCTCATGTTCCAACCTACATATGTATATATGATATCCACATTGTTATAATTAATTTAACCTATTATATACATTGAATTGAGTTTTTAATTTAAAAGGTGGCAGCCCGGTTTAAGGTAATGCAATAAATTCATCAAATTAACTGTCCTTATTAATGTCTTTTATATTAAACAAATGCACTATTTCAAAAAAAGTATTAAAACACGGTGTTGAATCTAAATTTAGATTGCTTAGTTTTTCAAATTTGTTATCATCAAAATTAAAATGCTCCTCTAAGTAATTAATCATATTACTAAGAAAATAAAAAGCAGTACGTCTACTCCCAAAAGCAGTATATCTGGCAACCCTACTCCCATGTAACGGTAGTTTGCAGAAATACACAAACTGCGATATTTTAGTAAATACTGAAGCTTATTCACTCAAAATTGATATTTGCAATGATATATCAACGAGTAATAAGAATGTTATAAATTTTTGAGGCTCTAGAGTCGCTCCTGGGATGGACTCCTCTCCATATTTTTATCCAGGAGACAGCAGCCACGAGGGAGCTGCAACTTCGACTCTCTAATAACGGCTTCACAAAGAAGCTTAATGCAGGTATTCTTGGGAAGATACCAGGGTTGGAAATATGCGGAATCCCTGATTTCATGACTGAAGAGGTCTGCTTTGGCGGAAAATTCCGAGTGATAATCCCCGATCGCGAAGATTTGGAAAATGGGCTCCCTGCAGTTGACCTTAGATATGTACACTGGTACACAGACGGTTCAAGGATGGAGGACAGAACAGGTGCAGGACCCAGCACCAAACTTGCAATCCCCATGGGCAAATGGCCCACGGTGTTTGAGGCTAAAATAGTCGCTATCTGAAACTGCGCAAAATTAAACATTGAAAAGGGTTTAAAGGGCGCATTTCTAGTTATCCTTTCAGACAGCCAAGCAGCCATTCGGGCCCTTTCCAATAGAACGATGAAATTCAAGCTGGTTAGAGACTGCTTTGACACGAGACAAAGTGTGGCAGCAAAAAACTCGGTAACACTGTGCTGGATACCAGGCCATTGTGGAATCGAAGGCAACGAGATCGCCGACGAGTTGGCACGAGAAGGATCGCTGACTGCATTTTCGGGACCTGAACCATTCTGTGGTCTCAGTTGGTCCTCTTCGAGAGCCATAATTTATGAGTGGGCACACTCGGAACGCCGTAAGTACTGGGGAGCGTTGGGGGCCTTAAACAGGCCAGGATATTCGGCTACCATTTCAACAGAAAAGACATTGTGCTTTCAAACATAAATTACATAAGGCTACTTGCTGGGTGTCTGCTTGGTCACAACCAATTGCGATATCACCTACACCGTATAGGTGTGATCACAGAGTCGGAATGCCGGCTCTGCCTAGAGGCTGATGAAACTTCGGAACATATTCTCTGTCACTGGCCGGCTTTAGCCAGACAAAGACTGATTTATTTTAAATCTTCGATGGTCGAACCCCTTGCTATAGGGAATTCGTCTACCAAGGCGCTTTTAGGATTCATTATAGAAGCCGAAATTATCTTGGCCACTTTGGGTTAGGGACTCCTTGAAAGAGATACAAGGATCTTTTAGGTCGCGGTGTCTCCTGTTCTGTTACACCAAGAAAATTAACTAACTCACTAACTAAATTTCAAAAATATGGAAACTTCGGTACTTCGAAATTTAGAAACGGTAATTTACTCAAAGTTGGTGCTCACAACAATCTTAACAAGAAATAAGATTTTTATGTACTTTAGGAAAATGGGCGTAGCACCTCTCACTTATGACTACTTAAGTTTATATCGGTATCTGCTTTATCGATTTCTACCAAACACAGCTATATTATTTCTTGAAGTCTAACTGAGCATATTATCGAAAATGTTTGAAATAGGAAAGAAACCAACTCTGTTTACCACGTAGCGGTAGGCTTCAGAATCGTGAAAAAACGATGTTTAATACGTGCGCGGGGTATTTAATGTTCAGTTTTGTAATAATAGTTTGATGATGTGAACCCCACATTATAATAGTTTGATAATGTAACCACCATATTATATACGATTTACAATATTACCAAAATAGTCGAACGCGTTTCCACCAAAATGTGAACTGGCCTATACATACACACAAATAGATTATTAAGATTACTTTGACTTGTACGTTACGTGGCAAACACCACATGTTAAATTGAGCTAATTAAACTATTGTATTAAAATTAACACTCGTTGTAGTATTTAACACTGGAGTGCACGCGCGGCCTACTATAGTAGACCACGGTTACATTTTTGTTCATAACTTTTCAGTTTTTTATGTTAGAGCGGTGCGGTTCCATGAAAGCCATCTGCAACAAATTTTTCGTCGGGTCAGTACCACGCGTGACTTCTAAGCGTACACACTTTTCTGTGGATTAGCGCAAAAATCGCGGGTCTACCATAGTAGTCCGCGCGAGTATTGGTGTACTAAGTTTGCAATTTGGTTACTTTGCAGATAATTACGCATTTCATCATGAATACTGCGCAAGTGGAGAGGTGGCTTATGGAGCTGGATGATGACGTCGACGATGTTGAAATCGAGAGTGAAGAACAGGAACTTGCACCGTTACCGGATTTTCAGGCCCTGGTTCGTGAGGCAGAAATTAGATTGAACGGCTCTACAGACTCCTCGGACTCGGATGATATTCACCTCGCGGAATTGGCAGGTATAAGCTCAAGAGGGCATTACAGATGTCCGAATGGTACTATTTGGAATAAAGATGTACCATCTGCAACTCGAACTCGTGTCCATAACTTTCGTGTAAGGCCACCAGGCCCAAAAGGAGAAACAGCTAAGAGTGCAAAGGGTCCGCTATCGGGGTTAGATCTTTTTTTGTCCAAAGAAATTATGGATATCCTTGTAAGCTGCACTAATATATACATTGATAAAATAAAAGAGAAATTTCAAAGAGACAGAGATGCCAAACCCACCGATGCTATTGAAATGAGAGCTTTTCTGGGTTTGTTGTATGTAATGGGAGTCTCGCGAAATGGACGACGGAACCTAAAAGACTTTTGGGATAACTCTCGAGGTACTGGATTAGAAATTGTATATGCCACAGTGTCAATAAATAGATTCCGATTTCTTATACGTACATTAAGATTTGATGATATCGGTGATAGAGAACAACGCCGAGAAATTGATAAATTGGCACCGATAAGACAGGTTGTGGATTTGTTCACCGATAATTGTCGCAATAACTACATTCCTAGTGATTATTTGACGCTGGATGAACAACTCGTTGGCTTC
>JAPVRG010292293.1:13744-26699 GCA_029783565.1 Rhagoletis cerasi
CTGCGAGTGATTTTTTCTCATCCAGTGGGTGGTTGCTGTGATGAAGTGCTTTAGTTGTCAGCTTGCATACAAAACTTCACTTCTTTTTGGATGGTGAATCTTTGTGAAAAATGCCTACATCTGGTTCTTTACTAAATTTAAAACCATTCTAGTCGGTTGCTATTACTAATGTCTGTAGTCCAAAGAACATCTGTTATGTGAAGTCTTGAATGAGAGGGAGTCCAGCGTTTTAACTGGAATTTATCAGTGACACAATTCTCTGCTTTAGGGCTCGCTTCCGCAGACTCAATGCACCTGAACAGAAATGAAAATGGAAATTTTTTGCATGCGTTCCTAAACTCAAACCTCCATAAAAACCTGACTCTAAGTAATTTCCCAAATAAAAAGGGCTAACATCCTGAGCGTATCTGTTCAAAAGAAAGTATAAGGGCATACTACGCTAACATATAGAGTACCTCTTGATCCGTCCAGCCCACAAAAGAACCTTTTGAAAAACGGCAATCAATTCAATAGACTAGTGAGCAACAATGCCAACAGTCTGGATTTTTCTTTCCCGAAAGATAGTCACGAAGTATTTTCCTAGCAGAAGTTTTTGATATCGCTGAATATTATCGACAACTCACACCTTATATACTTACCTTCACCACCAACGTCACTCACGACATCTTCTTGGCAGACGCATCGCCATCTCCACAGGTACTCAAGCTGCCTTTCGTTTTTGAAGTTTTTTACAATTAAAATCTGAGCTATTAGAATGCAGAGAGGTATGTTAAGTAGTAACTTCAATTAACCCTCGACATATTTAGTTTCAGTCTCTGGTCAACGGAACGTCCCCAAATATGCGTTGGCTGATGAGCTACTCCTACATTAGTTAGTTTATAAATTGGATGCCGCAAAACAAAGAACGCTGCGACCACTCAGATCTTGTGACGGCTTGTGGTTAGTTCCAGCAGCCCAAGATGCTACCACTAAGATTTTGTGACGGCTTGTGGTTAGTCCCAGCAGCCCAAGATGCTACCAGCCCCCCTGATAAAAGTTTACAGTGGTAGCCGAATTCCTAGCCCCAAAAGGATTGACTGTGGATGCATTTATGTAAGCGTTTAAGGCTTACTCTGACCGACGACATATAATCACACAGAATGCAATCCAACGTCTCTTCGTCATCAAGACCAAAAGGACACTTCAACTCCATAGTCAGGCCAATCTGATGTGTGTGAGAGCGCAGTAGTTATGGTACCCAGTGATCACGCTGACGTTAGCTTTGTTCACAATATTTATTTTATTTCTAACTATGGAATATCCAAATAAACTCGCCTGTCAAATGCCCTCTACGGCGCTCCAGTACTTAGGTAAGGTTTGGTGGGCGTGTATGGAATGCTCCATACTTTCACTCGGAGGCAAAGTTGTCCATTGTGAGTGCTTTTTAAAGAGAGCTTCTGGAGGAGACACGTACCCCTACCCGAGGGGTTCCTATTTAGAGAAAATCTAAGTAATTTCATGTCGTTATTATACTGAGCAATTACTATACCTAACGAAGTTGCGGAGATCCAATAGTTCCCAGACTTTTGAAAAAGCTTGAGCCCAAGTGCTTGACACGCATGAACTGTAGGCCCGGACATCGATACAGAAAGTGGTAAATTAATTTTTCCTAATCCTCATCGCGGCAGCTCCTGAGTACTCGTTGTTATTCGCCATCATTGAAGCATTGGTGCTATAGCATATTGAGTTTTAGGTGATCTTTCGTCTTTTTCCTACTAAGTCGTGGCAATAAAAAATTTTGAGATCTGAAAATCTTCCCGTTTTTTCCATGTCATTAGTAACGGTTATAGGGTATCCACCAATTTTCCTCTCGTGATCACTGAACGGTGTTAGTACGGGGTTACCCGCCTCGTTAATTGGCATCCCAGAACTATACCTGGCCATCCCATCAGCCGACTCATTCCCTTCAATATTGCTATGTATGTCCGGGGAACCAGCATAGAGTGACGCTGATATGGCTGATTAGTAAAAGACTTGCCGCACTCTCTATAGCGTAGATCTTTACTTGGAAGACGCTACAATCGTTAGGAAGACGAAAGGTCTATTTGATCTGCAGGTCCTGCGAGTAGAGACCGACTCCGCTTCCCTGCTCCATCTTTGAAATTGTTTGGAGGAAAAAGAATGTAGACGATTCATTCTCACTACAATATTTAGGCCCAAAAATGCACCTTCTATAAAAAACAAAGAAAGTGCATCCTAATGTCATCCGACTTCAGGCAGGAGACACACATAGGCTTTTCGATGATACCTTTGGCAGCCAAATTTTGATCACATAAGTTGTGTAGTATTTTCCAACAACCAGCGACTGTCGCTCTTCCTTTACAACTCCATAAGGCCTCACGCTGCCGTTCTATTCAACATTATTATGAAGCGCTTGAAATTATTTTGTAGGTATTAGAGCCTAGCTTTTGCTGCTGAATCTTATTTAGTACACGTTCCACCTGCTCTTATTTATCCGAACACCGAATGTTGCAAAAACAGCCGAATGAAAAATCGTCGGCATAATAGCCAGCGCATAAGTGAATCTATGGTTTTATTTCTGTTGCCAGCTCTTTCTTCCTTATGGATAGCGTTCCAAGGCCATTAGGGCGACCCTGGTTTCTTTACAGATTCTAATCTGATATAAGCGCCATCAATTCTCAACTAACCGTTCTTCTGCAAGGAATATTGCGAAAACGAAAGAGAATCTATAATTTTCTTCTAGATGCCATTTAAAGCCAGTTCTTTTTTTGGGCCAGTAGAAATTGATATTGTTCTGCATCTGTCCGCAAAACTAATCCTCGTGTCATAGTCTAGTCAAACTTCTGCTTTTTTCTTGTGTCTCTTCTCTGCAGGCTGAGGACAGCATAGAAACTTTGGTTGTAACTTTGGTACCGCACCTCCAAATTGTAGCCTCATACTTAATAATTTATTTGATCATAGCTTAGTTTAGCCAAAGCACTAAAGCTAGCTTTAGTTGACAGGTTTTGCTTTATGTTCTTCGGGACAGCTCTAAAGGTGTTGAGCAATCAGTTCACATTTAGCTCGACATTAAAATTGCTCGTCAGTTTCCAGACCAACTAGTAAGGGATTTTTCTTGATGTCTTCGAACTGCAAGTACTAGAGCTCTTGTTAATCGACTAGTCGACTAATCGGTTAATCGATTAGCAAAAGTTGTTTAAAAAAATAGTCGACTTCACCTAATCGACTAATCGTTTCTTTTCAACTTTTTAAAATAACCGCTCACAAACAACTAGTCGAGTAACCGTTCGTTTTCGATTTTTCGACCCAATATATTTCGATTTCAAATACAATGAAGTTTGCACTTGCGTGAACTCATTTGAAAGCTAAAATTTTTATTTTTTTTTAAATAAAAATTTTTTTTGTGAGCAATTGTCACTATTCGAATTATTTCGGTTAGCCGATTTTCAGACTAGTCGAAAATTAACGGTTAGTTGATTTCAGACGGTTAATCAAATACTTGTTGCTCGACTTTCAACTTCCAAAAAAGTTGCTAATCGACTAGTCGACTAATCGAATAGACGGATAGTCGATTTTCACCAAGAGCTCTAGCAATTACCCCCTGGATCCAGTAAGGTCATTACACAGGAGCATTTTTCCAGACAACCTGCTTCCTATTACAACTTTCAGTGGACGTCTTATCTATTATCTAACCCTAGACATTATATTTCACTACTCGTGGCCACTTTTACTGGGCACCAGACGGCCATTGTACATATTTTTGAGGTATCCCGCCTTAATGAAGAATGGAGCTTGTGAACTTTTTTGGTATAACTTATTGCAACATCTGCTCAATGTTGGTTTATTTTAATACATTTTACCGAGGTCTTGATCGTGAAAATTTGATTTATTTCGAGGAGTTAAAGTTTAAGAAGCAAAGACCGAAAATAACCGGTCCACAATGAATACATTGTAACTTTTTTTCTGTCATTAACCATTTACTTTTTACTTTTTGTGTAATATCACTGAGAGAACGCTTTATGTGAGATTTGTCAAGATTAATGACTGTGAGAAATATAATAGCGAATGAAAATAAAAATCATTCGATGTCATTTATTATGGAATAGAAAAAATATATTATAAAAATGCAATGAAATAAAAAAACATTAGGAATAAGTAAAATTTGTTATTGAGGTGAGTCCTCAATCGACTTCGGGATGTTGCGTTAAATATTTAATGCCACTGGGGACAGATAAGAACAAAGTCAAAGACAACGACAAAGACGACGCACAAGACAATGACAATGACAAGGAAAATTACATTGACAAAGACAAAGAGAAAAACAAAGACAAGGGCAAAGAGAAAAACAAAGACAAGGGCAAAGACAAAGACAAAGACAAATACAACGACGATAAGAATGACAATAACAAAGACAACGACAAAGATAATGAGAATGACAAAGGCAAAGACAAAGGCAAAGACAAAGACAAAGACAACGACGAAGACAATGCCAATGGCAAAGACAAAGACAATGACAATGACAATGACAATGACAATGACAAAGACAATGGCAAAGACAAAGAGAATGACAATGACAATGACAAAGACAACGACAAAGAGAAAGACAAAGACAAAGAGAAAATCAAAGACAAAGGCTAAGACAACGGCAAAGACAAAGAGAAAGACAAAGACAAAGTGAACTGATCTTGCTATTGGTTCCTTTTTATAAATTTTACACAGTGACATTTCAAAATGTGTGACTCCAATGTACGATTTTCTGCCCATATTCTCTGCAATTAGCAAATTCTACTAATTAGAAACAAATTCCTAAAGCACTTCCCTCAGTAATTTTCCCATATCTATCTGTGCACTGTTGCAATAAAAAATTAAAAGTTCAGTTCGAAACGAAAAACAAAAAACACATCGGGTAAAAGTCTAACCCAATTAGATAAGCTAAAATCTTTTACAACAGTTACAGCGAGTGAGTTATTTTTTATAACTACAAATAGATGACAATTGACGGCACTTTGATGGTTATTTTCGGTCTCTGCTTAGAAGTCGTCATCACAAAGTTTTGATATTAAAAAAAATTGATTCATCTGGAAGTTAAGAATTGATTATTTACATCACCTGGACAAAGAAATAGGTAAAAAGGGCGTGTATTTTAAGTTGCATACTTTAAAGGACAATCTTTGCTGTTTTATACTTTCATTTTAAAAAAACATTAAACATCACCGACTATGTGGGATGAACCTGCGACAAGCAAAAAAATTTTAGACTTTCTTCAAGTTCAAGGCATTCGACTGCCTTGAGTGTCTCAATTTCTGCGAATATGGCGCCCCTTTGGCATTTTAACACTACAAAGCTACACTTAAAATCAAATTAATACGCACAACTCAGCGTAATTGAATGAATGTTCACATTGAACAAGAAGAAACCCATATAACAGCACAGACAACAGAAGAAAATATGTTAAAGAAATCTCAGCAGAAGTACACACAGCGAAAAGGAGATGAAAAGGGGGCGAAACATTTTCTTTTCAATTAAACACGTACCTAAACAAAAAGTACTTGGAAAATTAGTTGGAGTTGAATGGAAACCGAAGCAAATTGAACTAAAGCAAGACAAATGGTGCTGACACGCCCACTACTCAAGACAGCAGTGGCGAAAATTGATGGTTAACGCCCACCTTGGCAGGAACTATATAGTAGTTGGAAACTATGTACTTAGATGCAGACCTTTTTGTGTTAGCCGTTAAAAGGCTTAGTAGGAAAGTGAAGTGAAAAGGAGGCTGACGGAAGAGAAATAAAAGAGAGAACCAAATAAGGAAGAAGGTAAAGCAAGGCAAGCTTGAGTACGGGAAGTAGCCGCAGGCAAATTAAAGATTTTTTCCCACTCACTGCCAACTGCATGCAGTAACTGATACCGTAGCAACATAACAAAAGCATAAACAACAACGACAGCAGCAGCAACAATAATCACAACAAGCGAAAAGCAACAACACGGACACCACACATAACAACACATGTGTCATTCAAAAGAGGGAGAGAGTAGCTGCTTGCAACACATTTTCTTCAGCTGACTACTCTGACTCTGCAGCAAGGTTCAAGGCAAACGTCTGCAGCCCGCAGGATATATGTGCACTCACCAACCATTAACATTGGCGGCATTGACGTAAAAATGCCGGCGCGCCGAAACACACGAACAACGACAGACAATCGCCGGAGTGTGCGACATGTAGACATATAGGCAGACGCAGACAATCGTAGACAGTAGACCGAAAAAAATGCAAAAGAAGATACTTGTATAATAATGGAGCAAAATCGGCGCATACTTAAAAGCACACGCACGCACACTAGCGCACATGCAAGGACACGTACGGAGGCTGGCGCAAACCTGCAGGCAAATAAATGGGTTTGAGTGTATGTATGTATGTACATTAGGGTGGTCGTTAAATACTGGAAGAAATTTGTTACATTAGATTTCCTGAACCACAACCCCTACGTCGATACTACAATAGTCAAAAATATTAGCTATAAATTTTGTTCCCGAAGACTCGAGAAACCAAAATGAATTTTTTTTCTAAGACCCAAAATCGAGACTACTATAGTCGAAGATATGACATATAAAATTTGGTCCCGACTGAAGACGGTTAAGGTAATCTGAACTTTGACCTCTCTGCGACACGTCTTAACCGTCTCCAATCGGGACCAAAATTTATATGTGATATCTATTTTAAGGACCGCCCTAATGTACATACATATGTGCATGTGTAAGTGTGTAATCGTGCATATTGGTACGACATTCCTTTGCTACGAAAAAATGTGATTCGCATTTTTTCCGCTTTTTCGCTCTGCGCCACCCAAATGAACCTTCCCCATTCCCACCCTGTGAGGGAGGCGCGGTGTTGAAAGAGCATAAATCACAAGGCAGCCAACAGCAACGCGACTGAAGGATGTAGTAAACGAGGAGTATAGAAGATTTTTGGCATCTTCATTTTGGCTCAGAAGCATTCAGTGTGAAACGCTTGAAAGTATTTTTGTATATGGGGCATTCTGCGCCTAGTCGGACGCCATTTGGCTTTTGCATCTCCGATTTTTTCATAATTTTTTATTTAAAATACCATTTTTTTTTTTGTCAAGCCGTTTTCAAGATGTCTATACTTGAAAAAAAAACGTAACTTTTTTCAAATGCCCATAACTTTTCGGGAAATTGGGCCGATTGGGACGTTTTTTGCAGTTTTTCTTTTCAAAACACTTTTGCGATATGAAATGGAAAAAATTTCTATACAATTTTCAAAATTTTTACATAAAATGATGATTTTCAAAAAAAAAGTACTGATCGATTTTTTTGAACAATTTTTCTAAACAACTGCCATTCATTCCGATACTAGGATAATAAAGGGACCTTTTTTTTGAATTTTCAAAATTTCAGAATTTTGAGAAAAAGTTTGGGCATGCAGTTTTATAGCCCATTCAATTCTAGCGCATTTCTGGCATTTTTTTGTTCATTTTCCTCCAAACAAATAAATAATTGAACAAACTACGTATGATATTTCGTATGAAGTAAATCCCATTATCGGACTAGGCTTAAAAGTTGCGTAGTAAAGGACAATTATTTAAAAATATTTCCAAGAAAATCGTTATGTACTTATTTTTTTAGAAATACACTTTTTTTGGAAAAATTTTCAAAATTTTATATGAATTTTATAGAAATACGGTTTTGAAATTTTCTCGATTTTATATTCCAAAAGAGTTTTGGAAAGAAAAATTTAAAAAAAAAAATGGTCCCAATCGGCCCAATTTTCGCAAAGTTATAGACATTTATAAAAACTGACTTTTTTTTCAAATATCGCTAACTCGACAACGGCTTGAAAAGAAAATTTAAAATAATCAGGGAGGAATCACTCAAATAGTACCATAAAATAAGAAATTATAAAAAAATCGGAGATGCAAAAGCCAAATGGTGTCCGACTTGGGGCGGAATGACCCATATACATGGAAAGCAGTTTTTAGCAATATATGTATATATAAACGCGTTTTCTTATTTTGTATCGTCTTTATATGTTCCTACATAAATCGGCAAATTTTTCCTTTTCATACTTGCAACCATTTTAATCGACCAGCATCTCTCTTTTTTATTGATTTTCAAGGCATTCAATATTTCTTGGCTGATCTGGTTCTACTCTCCACCAAAGGCGGCACTACATTCTATTATAAGCTTAAATTTGCTCATCTTGTTCCTTTTTGCTTTCTTCTTTTCATAGTTATCTTTGTGCTTTTTTGTTCTTGTATTCCGCTTTTTCTTAGCTTAGCATCCAATAATAGCCGGAAGAAAGCAAAAGTTACTTCCGAACACAGCAGAAAATGCATTTTTATATAAATACATATATATACTACTTATACATATCGAGCTCTGACCGCGAAAATAACGTTAGCGACATTTTTTTTTTCAAAATTTTCTTTTTGATGCATAGATGCAACTAGATGCCTTAGGAGCATTTCTGCATCAAAGAAAAAGAAAGAATGTCGCCTACGTTATTTTCGCGGTTAGGGCTCGATATATACGTGAATGTGTGTGCGTCTATAAGTTTGTGCAAACTAAAACACACTAAAAAACAAACAAAAAACATTTTCAAGTATTTTTCGTTGTCATGTATGAAAAATTTGTTTCTTTCGGACACTTGTAAAAATAGCCAACGTAGGAGTAGTCTCGTCGAAGCAGGATACATGGATCAACTATTCAATTTCAAATGCTTTCCAAGGATTTTCCAAAGTTCTTGCAAGGACTTTGAAATTGAAACACATTGAATTCAGTACGTTACTCGTCCCCTACGAGAGCGTATTACCTTCTGGAATAATTTTTTCCACCCGCATAAGTATTATTTTGAATTATTAATTCATTTGAAGAAAAATGTTCGTTAAAAAACAGCGAAGCATATGATTTTCTTGTTATATTTAAATTTATAGCCAACTGCTCTAGCTTAGAAAAAATGGCACTTTTTGCCCAAAACCAAAATTTTAAATTTAATGCTTCGCACAATTTTAACTGACCGTACTGAAAAAAATTTACTACACTAGTTTGGCAAGCAACTTTGAAAGTTAGCGCATTTAATAAGGATTCCAAAATGGTATGACACTTACTAGATTGTTTCTGAAGTTATGGGCAATTTTGATTTTTGTAAAGAAACTCAGTTTTGAAATTTTTTTTCTGACTTACTTAAAGACTGATTTATTTTAAATATTCGATGATCGAACCCCTTGTTATAAGGAATTCGCCTACCAAGGCCCTTTTAGGATTCATTAAGGAAGCCGAAGATATCTTGGCCACATTGGATTAGGGACTCCTTTTAAGAGCTACAAAAGATCTTTTAGGTCGCGGTCTCCTGTTCTAGTACACTCAGAAAATTAACTAACAAACTAACTACTTAATACGTGATTAACTCAGTGAGAGGGCAGGACCAGGATGAATTTATTCAAATAAAAATTTATTCAAGCAAAAATGTTTGGGTAGGCGCTGTGGCCAATGGTAACCATCAGTTACCACTTCTGCATGGTTGTAAGTCATGCAGAGACCCTACGGCTTATAGCTCCATGGCATTGCCGTTTGAAAAACTCCGACAGAGTTTTCTGGGGGAAGCATCAAGCAGGTTTGTTGAGCAACGGTTATTTATTTAATTCAAAAAGTGGGTAGGCGCTGTGGCCAACCCTGGTACCACTTCTGTATGCTGAAACACATATAGAGTCCCAACGGCTTGTAGGGCTTTGAATTTTGCCTTTGATAAATCTCCAGAAGAATTTTTGGAGGGATGCATCAAGCAACTTGAGCATGATTTGGGATGCCATCAATTAATAATATAAAATAAATAAAATAACTATACTTTAGTAGATTTTGCTATTTGGCATTTGAGAAATGCATGTGCATAAATAATTTCTTATATGAAATTTTTGCACATGCAGCTTTGCACATATTTGTGTATACGTCCTTTATATCTGGTTCGGTACCAGTTGATTGGGGTATAGCATACCTTTAGGCACTAGATGTTATTAGTAGCCTAAACAATATGATTGTAGTGTAGCCAAGACTTTCCTTGAACTCGTAACATTTCAGGTAATTCTAGCTTGAGAGAGACGGGGAGAGTCATTTTACGAAGTGTGGGCGAGACAGAGAGTGACGCCTCTTTGCCCTGACCTATTATTTTGCTTTATTTCTTTTTTAGGGGCTCAATTTACTTGTAAAAGGTTTCGAAAATTTTTTAATAATTTGAGAAATGAAATTTATTTTAAAATAAAATGTGATAAAAAAGGAAGAGCCTATTTAAAGTTTCATTCGCTACATTTTTTATCTGTTGGAATAAAAGCTTTCTTCCTATGCTGCTCAAAAAAGATAACATTACTTTTTTATTCTACTAAGTTCGAAAAATGGGAAGAATGAGTTTTTTGACACTTTTATTCCCAAATATCGAAAACTAGAGCTAACGGAATAATTTAAATGTATTCTCAATCAGCTCTTAAAAATTCTGCCGCTAAATTTTGTTGCCAGTGTAAGGAAATTATGAAAATTGTTCAGCTTTCGACAAAATTATTTTAAGAAAATTTAACATTTTGTGCAAAAATGCCTGTCTGTGTCTGTATGGGACATTTTCACAGTGGAGAGTTAATCCGGCAGTTAACTCACAAAATCTATAGTTAACTGCCGAATGTGAGTTAACTCTCCACTGTGAAAATGGCACTATGAATGGGCACGTTCAGAAGGCGCATCAGCTCAGTTATATTTTATTGAAAAGATAATCAAAATGGGCGTATTGGGAGAAAAACTCAAAAATATTCTTAAAATTCAAAATATAGATAAATAATTTTTGTATACAAAATTCAATAGAATTATCGAAAAGCTTGTCAAAAAAGCTTCAAAAAACACTGATATAAATTTGAAATCGACTAATTGTGATAAAAGTTATGATTAATTGAAAATCCCGGCATGCAGTAGAAGCAAGAAAATCGGAACCCTGTAACTTGACAACTCGTCATATGAGGTGTGCCTTTTGTACAGATTTCATAGGAGTCCACTAACACTACAGTTTAAAAGTTGTTGCACAAAAATCGTAAGCTATAAAATTTTCGGCGGTAACACTTGGCAAATTTTGACCCATACTAGGTCGAAATCTGAATTTCTGACATCGTCTTCTGACAAATGGATCAACTCCAATGGAGTAATCCTATTTTTGTAACATTATTCTGATAAATTACTTATTCTCTACGCTCTAGAGTGATAGTTAAGATCACTTAAGTCATCTACCTAAATATACACTGCTGTTAAATACAATCAACTTCATTTATTAACTATTCTATTTTCCTTTTCAAAATCCAATGTAAATCTTCTTTTCTGTGCCTCCATTGGTATATTTTCCTTCAAATGCCACTTTTAACTGTTAATAAAAGCCAGCATTCATTTATCTTTCATAACTTTTCCTCATCTTTCATTTTCATTTGGTGTGTCAACTTTTTCTTTAAATACCTGGTTTGTTTGCTTTTCATTTCACCTTTCCGCTTAGAAACGCGTGTCAATTGAGGCATGCAAAATATGTTTCACCATAAACAAACCTATACACCTAGTACAAAAAACAAATAAACGCTCGAAGCTTTATAAAAGCACTTACTCAACCACAAGACGGCATGTATATCTGCATAGATAGTATGTACATATGTATGTATGTATTTATTTTCCCATTTGGATAGACAACTAAGTCAAGCGACTGTGACTTTGCCGCATTGCCATCATCAATAAGGCGACATATAGACAGCTATACAGGTAGCAGCGCTAATAGAAGGCGACAATCAGCCAAAGAGATGCTGTGACAAGACGCCATTTGATGCTTCACGTTTCATTCTTTTCTACTTGGTTTTGCGTTACTGAATTTTTAAATTTGCATAAAGCGCACAAATGCTTTTTGAAATATGAACTTTTAGCAGCGCGACTGCATTAAAAGAAATCCCCATCCACCGATATACATACATATATATGTACATCTGATAGCGCCATTTTTCGCTTTTATGCTGAGCTGCTAGGTTTATTTGAAATGAAAAAAAATAAGCAGCTGGTAATCTTTTGCTGTTATTCGCATATTATTCTGGCACGACTTGTTTTTTTACTAAAAAAAAACAACGACTTGAAAGTGAATATCAGTCAGCAGCAAATGGCATTGAAAGTGAAGAGTAACTGTTGGAAAAGGCGAAGTACTAAAGGGTGGTTTGCAGCGAGTGTGTGCGTGCAGGTAAAAGATGAAAAATTGTTTTTGCAACATTAATGTGCAGTGGAGCGCATAAAGCGAGCTGCTTATTATTAACAAAAAAAATACAAAAAAAAACATTTTAAAATTCAGAAAAAACCATTAAAAGGCACACGTAAATCTTAGAAATAGTGAGTGCTTCACTTTTATTTATGCGCAAGCCCAACCCGAGCTCCTAACCCCAAACCCCTAACCCTAAACCCCAAACCTCAACCTATGCCACATTTATGGCTTTGCTACTTAATTTTTATGCTAGACACACGGCAGCAGCAGCCACACGCTTTGCTTTTATTTGTACATTTTGCTAATATTCGTTAAGTAAGTATGCTGTGAGCTGTGTGTTGCGAGCTCTTTGACTGGGCACCACGCGTCGTATGAGTAACTTGAGCAGCCTCTCAAACACACATACACACACGTGCTCGCTGTTGCCCTAATGTTTGTGGCATTGCTAGTGGCTATGTGGCAGGTGTGCGCTTGCTTTTTATACCCGAGCGCACTGTGTGCACAAGGGTATTATAACTTTGTTCACATAACGGTTGTTTGTAACAGCCTAAAGGAATCGAGAACGATATAGACATATATATACCAAAATGCTCAGAATGAAAAGAGAAATTGATTAAGCCATGTCTGTCTGTCCGTCCGTCCGTCCGTCCGTCCGTCCGTCCGTCCGTCCGTCCGCACGATAACTCG
>JAPVRG010292294.1:0-21257 GCA_029783565.1 Rhagoletis cerasi
TGCCTGGGTAAAATATTGTCGTAAGCGCATGGGAAACGTGAATAACATACGACAAACGCTTACCCAGGCGACGATATCTAACGGGTGTTAATGATATGTAGGCACTTAGTCAATGAAATTTCATGTGCGGCGTTGGCATGCAGAGAGAGTATACGCTTAGCAATCCAGAGCACCCTGGTTCAAATCGCAGCTGGCGAAATTTTTATTTTTATTTTTTAAAAGCGACTAGTCGCTTTTTATACCCATTCGGGTATAAAAGGGAACAATTGGTCTCTTCATAGGACATGCTCGAACAAAAGGGAACAGTTCAGTCCATACAAAGGGATGCAAAGTGGCATTAGTCGCGTGTTCCTTTGCGACTCATCCCGGACACATCCCGGACTCATCGCATTTTTTGCAGGGGTATGACTGTGTGTGTGTGTGTATGTGTGTGATGCGTTGAAATATCACAGTTGTGTTGTTGTTGCTCATATTCATTGCTTTCCGGTGGCATTTTTTGGCGATGATGCAGCGCAATTCGTTTTTATTGTTGCTCATTTTTTCCCCCGGCTCGGCAATGAACTTGAATTTTATGACCTGATGATGGCGACAATATTTGTTTTGGTTTATTGCGATAAATTTTTCATTTGTGCTTGTTGTTGCAAAAGTATGACAGAGGCGCTACTAATTAAAAAATTATTGCAAATTTATTAAGTGTGAAAGTGTCTGTGATTTTATCGACAATGAGATCATGAAGGATGAGTTAAGTAACACATTTTATTTTAATTGAGACTATTTGGGCTAATGTAAGACTTCTAGTTCTAGTTCTCATTGAAGACGAAAGACTTCAGAGTTGGTTCAGCACAATCTTCAGGAATCCTTTTCCTCTAATTTCCTCTAATTTGATCTGTTGAAAGGATACTGAAACTGCATTGTTAAAGAGGCGGTCGGCAATGGACTTGGAAATCAGCAAATGGAGCACGTTCTGGCTTTCCGCTCCTGCTTCCTCACAGGGCTAAGAATCGTGGCTTGATCCTGTACAGCAAGCAATATGGAAAGGCCAATATGGAAGAAACGATAAAGAATGCATCGTTTGCCTTGTACTGCTGATGGGACCTCTCACCGAAGGCAGTTTGGTGGATTTATGAAGCGGTTGTCAGAGCTCAAGATGCTACATATATGGGAATCCTTGAAAGTACAAATGACTGAATCAATCCAATTCTGGCGTTAAATGCTTTGTTCGACGTTATACGCCTAAGTGGCCTTCCCAACAATTTCTGTGTACTCCAAGTAGAGGCTGGCTCTCTAATAAGAACCGCTGATTGGCTGCTTGCTAACAAGACAACAATTTCGGAGTTCTGGTAGTCACTCCCGGTATACTACGTAGATATAAGTTCTAAATCAGCTTGGCGAGCTTGAGGTGGAGATATTGTCGAATGAATCGGAGGCATTCAAAGGCGATCTTTAAGCTTAGCAAACAACAAATGATCGATGTTCTAGCCGGTCGCTGTCCGATAGGAATTCACGCGATGGAGCTCAGGATTACTTCAAGTCCCTCAGGGAAAATCATTTCAGCATATCCTTTTCCATAAAACTATGTGCAAAGGAACTCTCAAACGCACTTTGGAACTAGAAAAAAACCTCGATGGATTTAAAGAAGTTATTTTTAACAACAAACTCGAGGAACCACAAAAGTATAGAGTGCAGCCAATATCCTATAGAGCAATTTCGGTGGCGAGCATGGAAAAGGAAGAACAAAGAAGTGTTGGATAAGCGACAATTAAAGACGGCACAGATTTTCTGCGCGTCAGGTGAATGGCTTGGGCACATAACTTGAGAGAGGCCAAGGTTAAAATAGGACCGTCAAGTCAACAATTATGATAACACGCTATAGATCTAGATATTTATCTCTGAGACAATATCATACGGTGCAGCGACTAGCTGTTCAAAGCTGGCGGCCAAGAGCTGTTAGGTGCCACGTACCAGCTGTCATGCGAAATTTGGTCTGATGAATACATGCATGAAGATTGTAATCTCTGTGCACTTTACCCAATCTACGAGTAGAGGGATTACTGCTGGATAATTATTCTCAATATTGCATGTAAGGTCCTAACTACGATATGGTATGAAAGACTAAGGTTCTTCATGAACCAACTTACGCTCTACAAATCTATCATCATGCCCCTCTTTTGATATTGCACAAAATTGTGGATAGAAACTTTTGTTTTCGTTTTTTTTTTGACCTAAGAATAGCATTGAATGAACTTTTTAAAAAAAAGTGTAAAAGTGTATATTCCTTGACGCATGAACAGCAAAAATAAAACTTGTTACTTTGCATACGGTTTTCAGACCAAGAAAAGAAAAAAATTCTTGAAGGCCATTTTAAAAGCAAACCTAATTTTTTTTTTATTTAACAAAGCAATTGTTTTTAAATTCTCCATGACTTAAGCTTTAACATATTGTCAAATTCATTTCGCTATCTGATCTCGTCCTCGAGATATTAGATTCACATGGCCATTTTGGCTAAGATAGTTGAAAGTCTTTTGTAAGACAATTGAAAGGCAGTACGCAAGATAGTTCGAAAGACTTTTGTTATTCTACTACAAAAGTCCTAGAAAAAAAGCTCTCTCATTCACCACTCGTGGTGAAATGCTCTTTTGACAGAAAACACTTGAGCATATTCCAATGCTTCAACAATGGCAATGGGCGAGTGAAGAAAGCGCTGGTGTTTCATTCGAAAGAACCGAAGTTCGAGTCCTCGTGCAGAGGAAATTTTTTCTTTTTTAGTTTAATATGTTGTCTTGTTTTTAGTTTAGTTTTTTTCCTTGTTCTGATTTTTTCTTCTTATAACTCAATTATCTATTAATTTCTAGACTTTATTGTTTTAAGAAGAATTTTTTTTGTAATTTCATTTAATTGAAAACTTATTTTATTTCTTTTATTTTCATAAAAATTTCTTTAATAAATTTTAATTTTTAGATCTTATTGCTTTAAAAAAATATCCATATTTTTTTATTTAATTTAATTTTTAGAAACTTTTTTTTCTTTTTTAGTTAGATTAAATAATTTTTTTAGTTACCTTCCTTTAAATTAAAATTTTTTTTTAAAGAAAAATATTTTTTTAACTTCATTTAATTTTTACACTTATTTTATTTTTTTGTTTAATTTTTTTCTTATTTTATTCAAGTCTCTTTATTTTTTTTTTAAATTTGATTTTTTTTATTAAATTTTTTTTAATTTTAGTTTTTATTGTGTTGATTTAATTTAATTTTTAGAAAGTTTACTGCTAAAAGACAAACAGAATAACGCTAAGACCTCCTCGCTAGCAGATCTTTCAAATAGTCTTTCGAAAGACAGAAAAGAGCTTTCAAGATAGTTGCCAGAATAGCCAATTGTCTTGCGAAAGACTTTTGTCTTTCGAAAGACTGTGGTGAGTTGAATGACGCTGCTAGAATTGCCCTGTTATTCACAAAAAAAAGCTAATTTTCCACACACAGTGCGCCGGGTACCGAAAAAGGTTGGGTGAAACTGTACGAAATTTCTTACTACCACATGGGCATAGTTAAGAGCGTAAAAATACAACGATTGCGCTGGCTTGGACACCCCTACGTTTGGGTGATGAGCTTCGGTGAAACGATCCTTTGGTTAGAAGAGAGGTGGGTTGACGTTGTTTTGACCTCGGCCCAAACCGACAAGCAACAAATTACAAAACGAAGAAATATGAATGCTTAAAAAGAAAGTTTTTATCTTCGAAAAATTGAAACTTAATAATGGTAACAAATTTATGTATTAGTCTGCTGCTACTTTACTACATATAAAATATTTTATAATTAATACATATTTTAAGGCCATAACGAGTGATAAAAAATATATGTACCTACATATATATTAGGGTGCATCACTCGCCATACAAAACAAAAATTTATATTGTTTTTCCATCGGAATTATAAAACTTATTAAATTTTTAATTTTAAAATATTTCGGGAAAATACTAAAACTTACGTGAGCTAGACCGATTTGAAAATATCTCTAACTATCTCATTATTTTGATTTCGTTGATAAATTTTTGAAACATTTTTCAACAAACCTTTTTAGCTTAAAATCTTCTATCATCTGAGGTGATCTTTTTGGAAAACATTTTTTTAAAACTAATTTTATTAAAAAAAAATCTCTTTTTGGAGGTACTTTCAAATCGGTTCAGCTCACGCAAATCTTAATATTTTTTCTAAATATTTTGGCGGAAGTCTTAAATATAATAAATACTACAATTCTGGTGGAAAACCGTCACTTTCTTTGTGAGGCATCCTATTAAATATGTATATTTAAATACATATACTCAAGTATATGTTTTAATTAAAAAGTGCTACACAGAAAATTATAATCCAAACATAAATAAGAAAAACAATAAAATGTGATACAGAAAATTGGAAATGCGAAGAAATAAAAAAGCAATAAAACTCAAATCAATAAAAACATTAACAAATGACCACAACACTTACATACAAGACCAGTTAGAATTTGTAACTTACAAGTATCTATACGCATACAGAAAGCAGTGGACCACCAACACTACCAATTAAGGAAAACATTTTTGTATTCATGCTCTGCGCGCTAAGAAAACAGAAACATAGAAACAGATGCATCCAATTTTCATGTATGTAATACTTGCTTGTGTTGTTACATATGTGTGTATATATATGTATATATATTGTATACGGCGATGTGTGAAAAATAATAATACCCAGTAGGCCGCCAGGAAGTCCCAATTATTACTACTTTCTACCTCACTCCTCATCTGCGGAGCATAACAACTTCCATGACTATTGCCCATGACCAGAGGTGGGCACTAAAACAAACAAGCGTGAGCTAAAAGTGTCCCACTTACGTGGACTTCTGCGCACAACTGCACATAGACGAGACTAAAAATTAAAAAAAAAAGATTTAAATAAAAAAAACTTTTTAAAATACCACGTCTCTATAAATGGACTAAAAAGTAGAAAATAATTTTTCCTAGACTCAGAATTTGTCTTGATAAGTCTTGATATTAAAATTTTAGCAATAGTCACAATAAACAATTTTTGAAATTTAAAATGAAAATCGCGGATCGCATAGTTAGCTAGATAGATATGACTTTTCGAATAGGTGGCAACGTTAATCAAAAATATTTTTAGACTGAACATTTCTTAAAACTCTTTCGCTTGACAATTATTTTTTAACATTTCATATAACTTGTGTATAAGTTAACTGAACTCGACTTTTAGACCCTCTTCAAAAGTATTTTCCAACTAAAATCTTTTTACATTTGAAATTGTGAAACATGCTTCAATTAACTAACGAATTAAGTTGAAATTGATTTTTTAGACACATGGCAACTCTCCTAAATGTAGCTCAGAAATAAAGCCTTTTCAAACCCATTCCGATTGATACACATCTTTCAATAATTCATTTAACTTATTAAATAGTTTGAATTAAACTTTTTAAACTGTTGGAAACCGTCTCCAGGCACCTGAAAATATTTTAAATGTTTAAACTAAAATCTTCTTAAACCTCTTTCATCTGACACCCATATTGTGATAAACATTTTTCAATTATCTAATTGCCTTAATTCAAGTTAAATTCGTTTTTTAACAGGTGGCAATCCCCTAAATATTGTTCAGAAATAAAGCCTTTTCAAACCCATTTCAACTGATACCCATCTTGTTCATAATTAATTCAACTTAATCAATGATTTAAATTTAAATTTTTAAGCCGGTGGCAATCCTCTTCAAACACCTCAAAAATATTCTAAGCGTTCGTTTTCTTAAAACTATTTCGCTTAACACCCATATTTTAATATTTCATATAACTTGTGAATAATTTAATTAAGATCGCCTTTGAAAACGGGTGGTAACCCTACTCAAAATACGTTCCAACTGAAACCCCTGATAAGCAAAAATTTTTCTGGTAAAAGTGTCACCGTTTTTGAAATTTTGAATTTTTTTTAATTTAAAAAAATCGGACCTTTTAATGTATTTTCACAGCATGTAAATTTAAAAAGAAATTAAAATAAATTAAAAAAATTAATGACTAACTTTTTTTTTACATGCAGTTAAAGAAAATACGTGAAAAGGCCCAATTTTTTTAAATAAAAAAAAAATTGTATATTTCACTTACCTGAAAAATTTTTGCTTATCAGGGAGCTTCTGGGAGACTCTGTATATGTAGATACTGGCATGAAGTACGTTCGCAACACCTAAGAAAATTGCCTGGTGGGTATTTTTAATATGCTTGCTGTACATATGTACGTGTGTATACATATACACAGGTACATGAATGTAGTTTAGGTAGTAAAATTTCGAAAACACTTTTTTTTAAGATATTTACATAATCTTGTGATAAGATTCTGGCAATATACTTAGATAAAAAACGCACAGCTAATAACTGACGATGGCATTTTTATGGAATGTCGGATTATCATGGCGATGCAAAGCAAAAACAACAAGTGCAATAAGATTTACACTTACACTTTTTTCTTCTCTGGCCTCTTCAGCGTCTTCATGTGTTTTTAAATAGATCAACACCAACAAAACAGAACGGGGAAATGCAATACAAAAACAACGACTCGGCGAAATTCATGGAAATTTGTTTGATTGTCATGAAAATGTTAAATTTTGATATTAAAATGTACGCGTGCAATAGACGAGCGGCAGAACTTATAGGCGCTAAGCGTGTAATGTTAAATCAAATATGTATTCATGTAGGTATGTACATATGTATTTACTATGGGGTTTGATTACTATGTAGACTACAAGAAATGCATACAAATAAAAAAGCATACATACATGTGTAGAGGAAAAACAACAAACAAGAAAATATGTAGTCATAACAAAAAAGGGAACATTTCGGTCAAGAAAATAAGAACATAGAAATGGAACAAATGCCTATGAAAATACATACGAATATACATTACAAAAAAGGATCATTAAAGACCTAAAAATTCAGTAAAAATACCAAAGCAAAGCGCCGAAATCAAAGTAGCGTAGGCGCTAGGTATCAAAAAGAGTAAAGAAAACAATAGAAAACAAAATCAAATCAAATGCAAATACGGTTGTGTAAATCATAATGATTGCCACATAAATAGAAATGCATGCATTCATTCACAAAAGTGACGGAGGCCTTAATAATCGCGGTATATAGGGGCTGGAGGAGGTAGGGCAATTCGCTTTTAGCTCTTACCATGTGGCCAACCAGTCGGTTAATCCTAGCTTCAGTAATGGACAGATAAAAAAAAAAACAAATCGGGGAAAGACATTAACTAAGCAGTCCTGACCAAGTGCCCCATTAAGCAAGGAAAATCGCTAAATACCACTATGAAAGATATGTCATCTGTTACGTGTACTATTTCACAGAAAAAATAACTCATTTATATATAACTGCTTAAGGAGACGTTCTAAGACATTCCTTGATTCCTAGGTATTTGAAAATGAAACAATGGGCTGAAAGGAAAAAATAATTTGTAGTGATGAACCAAGAATGATAGAATACAAGATTGCGCCAAGAGCAACTGGGTGTGACGTCATAATAGATAGAATGAGGGAGCAAAGAAGAAATTAAAAATAAGAAGAGGAAGAAGCCAACACGTGTTCCAAAACAGTAATGTAAAAGCTGGTAGAATTTTACCTATGCTTCAGCCTTTAAAATTTCAGGTACATTTGGAACATAGTAAGAAAACTTATCTGGAAATTTTCTCTTATTTTCATAAGCTTTTCAAGCGTTTTATTGTGTGGGAAACTTTTCCAAATGCTCCCCTTTGTAAAGGGGCATAAGCATGGGCTAAAACATAGTTGAAATTCCTTTCAAGATCATTTTTAATAGCAAAGATTGTTTTATGAGAGTCCAAAAGTAGATATGGTACCGAAAGGAGAGGTTATCCACCCATTATCAAAGGTACAGTTAGAAAATTTTATTTTCTTCACTGGTGCTATTATGACGTCAACGAATAGGTGGATGCTGTCAAATCGACGAAGAGAGGGTTAGCGGTCCGCGATCGGCGCCACCTTTATTTTCTGCATCGTGGTGATGAACCATGGTACAATTATTATAGGTATTGTCTTCCCAGAGAGTTTTGTTTCACATCGAAATTCGTGCTCCCTTATTTTCATTATGACGCAATTCAATGTTGATTCTTTTACTTTTATTTGGCTTTGCTTTTTGTTTTCGCTCAATTTAGTTTTTTAAATTTTTTCTAAACAAAACAAAAAATGTTTGAAATGAAGTGAGCCAAGGCGAATTTATACAAGGTGGTGTTGGGACGGCAGCTGGGCTTTTTCGCCGTGGTGAGCATTACGTCAAATTGATGTGTTTGTTGTAATGAGACAATATGGATTCCGTATAATTTGTTAGTGTAATTTTTTACTTATATATGGCTAACATCTCCTTGTATTATTGCACCATGAAGTGAGCCATACAAATTTTGAATTTAGGGTTACTTCGGCAAAAGTTTTGCGCAAATCTATGTTGGCTTAGTCGATTTTTGTCGATGTAAGAGTTAAGTCGTAGATGAGCTCAAAATCATAAGCTGGTTTTTATAAAATTTCCAAATAATAAAACCAAATTTCAATGATAGAGACAAGTAAGAACAATGCTCTCTAAATGAAGTAAAACTCGAGGGTCAAAACCTCGAAAAGCACCAATTCTGAACATTGAAAAACAATGTATCTCGGAATGGCATATAAATGTAATAGGGATGTCAATCCCGTGATCCCGGGACCCCGGTCTTTTTTAAGTCCCGGAAACACCGGGATTATTTGCCAGGAATCCTGGTATTTACGCGATTACGCGAAGCATATGAAATGGAGTATGACACCGTGCGACAAAAATCAAAAAAATTCAAAACAAACTAAACAATCAATATATGTACTTACAAGACTTTCGGCTAAATATAGTAAAACTACGTTTTTAGTTTTTCTTAAACGACTTTGAAATTTCAAGGATGTAATAAATACAAAAAATTATTTTAAAATTTCAGTGCAATGTAGAATAACAGTATGACTGCCAAATGAAAGATAAAATTCTCTAGAATTAAACAAAATTAAATCTGTTTTGCTCACAAGGACGAATACGTATTGAAAATTCCCTCTTAAATATTTTCCTTTTTAAGCTAATAAAGTTAGCATGACGAAATTCGGGTATGTGGTGGTGTATATGTCAGTCTTTAACAAATGAATTTTTAAAAAATAAATATTTCAAATTTGCAAGGATATTCAAGGATAAATATTTAAAAGGACATTTTCAACACCTATTCGACCTTTTGCACCAAAAATTTAATCTTCTACAATTCTATGGAACTCTCTCATTCATTTGATACCCATATTGCTACTCTACATTCCACTAAATTTTTAAAATAATTTTTTGAATTAATCATATCTTTGAAGTTTCAACGTCCTTTTAAAAAAAATCCTGACGTCAGAGAGAAAAACTAAAAATGCAATTTAACAAAATTTGATAAGTGTGTAAAATTTACTGTCGCACGGTGTAGCTTGACTAAGTACGACTAAATATTTCTGATTTATTTATCAATTATATTTTAATATATTTTTTTTAATTGTGGTACTAAAAGTAACTTGAGTTTTATTAGCAACTAACTACAGATTGTATTAGTTAAATATGCATACATACTCGTATGCAAAAACTTTTTATAGCATATATGAATATATTTCAACGTTTTTTTTTTTTTTTTTTAATATAAAAAGCAATACATACATACATAAACTAACCAGTTTTGGCAACATTTTTTTATTTTTTATTTAATGTTTAATACTTTTTATAAAACTTTAACAAAATATATAACAAGCATCATATAAACCCACATTTAAAAATTTGTACAAAAATTATTAAAAACCAACAAATTTTAGCCAACAATTAAAAAATTTTTACTCAGAATTTAAAAAAAATTATATATGCAGTTTTATAGCCTATTAAATTTAAGTAGGATGAGGTGCAAGTTTAATGTCGCTTAAAATTCGCGTTGATTTTTAATAATTTTTTCTTCCATATAAAAGGACTGGTAGAGCTACATACTTTGTATAGAAGCAATTTTGTAACACCGTCCGAAAAAAAATTATCAAAAGTCAACGGTATTTTGTAGGCAGTTGAAACTTGCACTTTATTCTACTAAAACTTACTGGACTATAAAATTGCATAAATTTTTCTAAAATATTTGAATAAGAAGTTTGAAATTTTTGGGGAAATTTGTTAAATTTGTTAAATTCTTATAATTTCCATAATTTTTGTACAAAATTTGAAATGTGGTTTTGTATGTTGCTTGTTATATAATTTTCTAGACTTTTATAAAAAACTATAAAACATTATATAAACAAAAGAAATATAACCAAAACTGATGAAAATAAGACGCTTCTTTATTAATTCCGCCAGGGGTATATGTATGCCTCTGTTGCATTCGCTTAAATTTTTATTTTAACTTAAATGAATATGTATTAAAGCTTACTACTTTCCGCTTATTCCGCTTAAATTGTACGAGAAAAAAAATATAAACTTCTTTTAACCACAAAATACATTTGTTTACTTTTGAGTTTTTTTGCGTCGATTTTTTTCGACATATCTTAAATTCCTCTATCAGATATGCAAATACGTATAAATTTCAGTATTGTGTTTGGCTTTGTTACTAATTAAAAAATTTTCACTTTTAATAAAAAAAGTATATTTAAAACTCATTTATTTATTATGTCTTATATGGTAGGAGAGCTTCTCAAACAATATTGATGAATTTTTTTATAGTTAAGTTGTTGCAAAATAGCGAATAATAACTTGATCCCGAAAATCCCTGGATCGAAAAAAATTTAGAAAATTGACATCTCTAGTACACTTACAGGGTGTCCCAGAAGTCGACGTCAAGCCGGAAACGGGTGACAAGCCGTTCAAAAAAAAACGAAACTCTACCCTGTGATGGTTTTTCAATTCCCGTTACTACAAATTTATACTTTTCTCAATTTTATTATGTATTTCTGAGTAATGCTTCTGTAAATTTTCGTCTAAGATTTATAGCCACCTGCTCTAGCAAAAAGAAAGAAGAAAATGACACTTTTTGCCCAAAAAAATTGAAATTGAATGCTTCACCCAATTTTAACTGACCACTGAAAAAAAATTCCTAGACTGTTTCTTAATTATGGGCAACTTCGATTTTTGTAAAGAAACTCAGTTTTGGAAATTTTGTCCTACTTACTTAAAACGATTGTAGAGTGCCCAAGACTTTCTTTGAAGCCGTAATTTTTAAGGTAATTCTAGTTAAAGTGAGTGTCCTGCCTGTCACCCGTTTCCGGCTTGACGTCGACTTCTGGAACACCCTGTATGTATGTACATATTTACGCGTACTTATAAGAATAATGTTGTTCAGCTTCAACATTTTTCAAACAAATAGAAAAGATAAAGTGCGCAGTGATTTAAAAGGGTGCAAAGCTTTTAATCTATTCATGTCATTCCACGAAACTTGCGCCTAGTTTGGGAATAGCTTAGTCTCGAAATTAATATGAAATTGTTGTACATATCAATGACCCTTACACTTTAAATATTTAGTATGAAGATACTGACTGTTAAATTTAATAAAGCGAAAATTCCCACGACACTTATGTCGAAAGACACCAAAAATTTATATGTACATATGTACACAAAAAAATAAAAAATAAATAAAATAAAAAAATATAACTGGAACCATAAATTTTACCGCCCTCATATTTGTCAATCCCCTACGAAGCACTTTAGCTATACAATGTTTTATTTTCTAGTATTTATACTTAGTAGATATGTAGATATGTATGTATTTATGTATTAATGCATGCCGCAAATACTTTGTAACAAAGTTAGAACGTGAAATCGGATAAAAATTAAGCTCCCATTGGCTATTGACTTTTGTTTTGAGTGTGTTTACATTGTTGTTTGTTTTAAAAAGACTGACTACAGACAGCAATTATGTCAAATTTGATAAAATTCAAGCACTTGCCATAAAAAGCTATATAGGTATGTACAAAGATTTGAGCGATTAACTGATAAACAATGTGAATAGCATACATATTATGAGTTTGTGTAGATGTGCTGGCTTTTAGTTAGACTTTTTTTTAGTGGTTATGATGAGTACCCGCTGAATAATGGCTGAATGGGGCTAAAACATATTTATAGACTTACATATATTTTTTCTGGAGTGGCATATTCAATACAAATTGATATACATATAACACACATCCATACATCTTGATTTGAAATAATATCGATAGCTGAGGGTGATTTAGCATTTTCAGTTGTGGGTTTAAATTGAAAAACAAATATATGCTGCAAATCAACTATGTAACAATTAACGGGTGATTCAATTAGAGGTGTTATTTTCAAACCCAAAAAACAATGAAAAAATCTATTTTATTTGATAATCTTTACCATAAAACAATCATTCTTTACAATTATTTTTTAAAGATAATTTCTCTTAAATGTTGACCGTAACTGCGGTTGAGATGGTCCATTCTTAACTTCCAATTTTCGATGACGCGTTCGAGCATTTCGGACAGCATTGCTTATGTGAAATGTTCCGCTGAATCCGCATATGTAGTCAAGATATAAGAACTAGAATAGTTTTCGAGATATAGCCATATTTCGGTTTTTTGAGATCTGAAAAAAGTGCACACACTCAATTGCATTGGACATACTTGGCCAATCTCCAAATTTATTTTTACATTAGTGCAGCTTATTAAAATTTCTATCTATGTCAGCAATATTTTTCCCATCGGATAAGCAGCTTTGGAGCAGAATTTTTAGCATTTTCAAGAAAAAATTTATTTCGTTTCAAAAATCATCACGAAAAAATTTGTTTACTTCCGGTTTCTTTCTTGGGTGTCAAGTAGGGTATTCGATTATTCAACTTTTTTTAAAAACCGGGTTTCGAGTTATTCGAAAAATGACAATTTGAAAAAACCCGTTTATAATTTTTAAATCAGGAAAAAACCGGGTAAACCTAATTTTTTGAATAATTTTCAGCCTCATAACACCTTATATAAATAAAAATATATACGGTTAGCTGAAAAGCGAAAATAGCAAAAGTTAAACTGTTTATTAAAAAACAATATCAATACAAAAAAAGATTCAAATGTTTAAAACAAAAAAGGAAATTGAGATCTCATCAAAAAATTCAATATTTGTTCTAAGTAAGAAAAAAGTACATGTAACTAAATAATGTTATTTCTATGAGAGTAATCTTTTAAAAATAAAATGCTGTTTAAACGGTTTGCAGTCAATCTATTTTTTCTTTAGTTTTTATAAAACTTGATATTTTTCTAAATATACAAAATCTTTTAAAATACCTCTATTGCGTTTTTCTTGCTTACATTAATTCAATTTTAATGTACTGAAAATTTATTTCGTTTTATAATTAGTCTGTGGTAAACCAAACCCAACTGGCAAACGTTTGAAACAGCTGTTCCAATGCGAATTCATATAAGGTGCTGATACCAGAGCGCTGATTTCAAGGCGAATTTGCACTGATTGTCAAAATGGTGTGTTTGTTGTACTTTTGTTTTGATCTGATTGTAAATAGGCATATAATTTCTTATTGTAGTGAATTCGCCTTAAGCTGTTCACTTTTTCAGTGTTGCCAATTGATAATCATTTTGTGGTTGCCGTTTTAATAAGAATAAAATGGATGTAGAATGAGTTGATATGCTGCCGCATTTCGACTATTCCTCAAAAGTTATAACTTTACAATCTACGTAAAAATCGGGTTTGAAGATAAAAAACCGGTCCATTCGATATTCGAAATGTCACGATTTAAAAAAACCGAGGAAAACCGGTTTAAAAACCGAGTCAATCACCCTAGTGTCAAGGTATGATCTTATATAAATAGAGTAAAACCCTGTTAATATAAATAGAATAATACATGTAGAAGTAATGAGGACTTAAGTAAAATTACATACAAAATTGTTCCATGTAAATTTATGATTTCACTAGATTTCGCTCGCGGCTTCGCCCGCGTGACATACGGTTTAACGTTATGCTATCAAATGTTACAGCTGCACCTCACTCTGTTATACCGAATGCCCTGGAATTGTGCTGATCGTTTTGATGCTCTTACTCTGATGGCTATCGCAATCGATCGAGTCTCGAGATTTCCCTTTCCTGGGAATTCTGGGATACATATTATATCTCAGGACATGGAAAATTTTAACAGCCGTTGAAGTCAGTGTGAATAACAACTTATTTTTCGCAGATAAGTAGCCTTTATAAATATGTATTAGAGGTCTGCATGAATCCATTTAAAATGGCAAATGAATCATTCATATTCAAATTGAAAGAATGTGATTGGCTTTGAATTTTATTGAATTCAAATGATAAAGAATATCGACATTAGAACCTTCGAACGACGTGAAAAAAAATTGAGTGAATATGAACGACAAAATTTTTTTTATGAATATGAAGTTTTCCAAGGTGGCAACCCAGTGCCACCGCCTGAGCTTCATTAAAACCGGCTTCTGCCTTTACCAGCTCATGCGCCTTCAAGAGAGATGGAAGTTGACTCAGACACTGAGCGCAATATTACTTTGCATTCACCAACTAGTTGGATTTGGTCACCGGTGACGCTATTGCTAATAGCGCCGTCTGGCTGTCAGAATATATTGTTGCTTTACTCTTGTGCCCAACTCTATTGAGACAGAGACAGAGCCACGCCGAGCTCCTCGGAGTAGACTCCCGCTCCTACACCGCAATACATCTTGAATCCATCAGTGTATAGAGTGATCGCCTCTCGGTCGGCCACCCCGTCGGCCACCCGGTCTCTTCTCCAGTCCCTTCTGGATGGGAACAACACTTGCACGTTACAGCTGAAGTCCAAATTGCCTACTATATAATCTGTAGTCCTACTTAATTGCATTTGGTTTATGATGAACCCATGTCCGAAGTGTATAGTCCTCCAAATTCCTGACTCTCTGAGTATGAACGCCGATTTCATAGCCACTTCTTTCAGGTGGAGATCAATAGGGATTAAATTGAAGCTGGCATTTAGAGCTTCTGCCGGGCAGGATCTTAATGCACCTGTTACTGCTGCGCTTGCTGCCCTTTGTATGCTTCTTAGTTTGTTGACATTATGTTGTCTGCTTAGGCCGGGCCACCAAACCAAGGCGCCGTATGTTAGGATTGGTCTTATGATCGCGGTATACATCCACATCACAAGTATAGGATTTAGTCCCCAGTTCCTACTGAAGAATCTCTTCGAAGTGTAGTATGCTATGTAGGCCTTCTGTCTACGGAATTCGACATTGATTTTCCAGTTAAGTATGTTATCCAGCACGACTCCAAGATACTTTGCGCTGGGGATAATGAGATTGCCTTGCCGTCTAGCGACGGTAGCTTGAATTGTGGTATTTTGTGCCTGTTTGTAAATAAGATAAGGTCTGTCTTGGCTGGGTTCACATTTATTCTGCTTCTCGCAGCTCAGTCGTGTAGTCTTCCCAGGGTTCTTTCAAAAATTTCGCTAACGGTAGAGAGGAATACCCATGTACGTACATAAATTTTTATACTTGTAATCGGCAGAAAATAAAGCCATTGGGTTAGAATGGAATTGGTTTCAACTACTTTTATGCAGTAGCATAAATTTACAAGCATTGTCCGGGTCAATAGCTCCACACAGTACAAGGTTGATTACGTTAAATTAGGCTACGTACGATCTCACATAGACCATTAGTTTAGTGTTACCGAAAAAATTGAAGCCAGCAGTCATATAGCATATTTTTGCGGCTTTAAGCATTTTGTTAGTTTATGATCTGCTAAGTTATGAGAAGAAAGCAGAGCCGACTATCTCAGTCTTGATTTTCCGAAAGCTTGTCAGTGACATAGAAGATTTTCTAGTGTGTCTTTGGAGTTACCATCAACACATGCCATGAATTCTTCACTCTGTGTCAGTCCTATCTTGAACGAATGCGATGGTGTGAGATAGTGTCCCATAAGAACCCCAACTAGTACATTGCAATCTGGCGTTTGAAGAGCTAGAATATATTTAGTGGATGGTTTTTGCACTCTAAGAGCGAAGCATGGTCTTCGCCTTCAATAACACATATTTTTTTTTTACTTTTTGTACGAGTATGACTCACAATGTTTTACCATTACTGGTGAATTATGAAGCTAAGTTAGCTTAAAATGATTCTTCGTTTTCCAGTCCCAGGCGGAAGATGTTATAATTTTTGCGTCGTACGTCAATCATATTTGAAATTTGTGAACTAGACAGCTGCAGTATACAACCAAGCAAGCAATGGAGCGCTATACTCCACAAGAACGTGGAATAATTGTGTAGTTTTTTTTACCAATAATCGGACGGTTGTGTTGGCGCAGCGTGAATATCGACGTCTATTTCCTAATCGTGTAGCGCCAACCGAGCAAACATTCCGGCGCTTAGCTACTCAACTCGAACAGCTTGGAACCACACGAGCCCTTGCAGGGCGTAGCCGCCACCGGACTGATGGTTCGGCCGAGAATATCGCGGCTTTGGCGGCCGATGCCACTGAGAACGAAGAAACATCAACCAGACGACGGGCCTTGCAATTGGGCATCACAAGACGGACCCTAAAGCGAATTTTAGTGAATTGCGAATCAACTTTCCTCAAGTTATGGCAGAGATACTGTAAACAATCAGTGCTTGCAAAAATGTCAAAGTCGATGGAGAGTACACACATGTGTTTTTATTAATTTTTACACTCGAAAACGGAAAATGGATAGACTTTTAGAATATAACCAAGTTGAAGTTCTTTTCAAAATCGTGGCAAACTTCGTGTATCTTGTTTCACAACAAAATCCATGTAGGGTTCAACTCTTTTATTTTTTTTTTTAAAGACAAAGTATAACAAACAAATGGTAGAGCTTTCCCTTAATTTGGTAAATTTTTCCCACTTGGATGGTATGTTTTATTTTGGCATCCGTGATTGCATCTGTAGTTCGAAAACGTTTATTGCAAGCTGGCAGAATTGCCTTTTTAATTGAGCAGCAGGTATCTACGTATGTAAGTATTTATTATTATTCTGTTTAAGTTTGGAATGTTGTACGTAATCAAAGTGCCGCTTGACTTAAATTGCATTAAATATGCAGACAAAAGTGATCTATTTTGTTTTGAAGAAAATTAAAATAAGTGCTTCTACGAGTACTCACATATGTAAGTACATGTGCACATATTACAGCCCTTTTGTTTTCAACAAGCGCGCTTGATGCGACACAACTTGTGGTAAAACTACTCATTGCAACTCTTCAATTCAAGAACGAGTGAACTTTATTGGAGAGTCATAAGGCTATGCCCTTGAAAATCAATTAGGGGTTGTTGAGATTCTAAAGTTGTCAAATAACAATGTATGAGACAGTCTGATGCAAAACAATTTAGTTAAAGTAAGGGATATTGGGGAAGATTGATTCACGAATTTAAAATTTAGCTTGGCTTGAACAGGTTTTCCGTCTTTTAGTGTACTCATAGTCACTGCATATGGTGGTTAGGTAATTAAAAAACGCCTTGATGTTGTCACAAGAATTGGAGAGGCCTACAGTTCTGATTTGCCATCGAACAGCAGATTGTGTTTTATGAGAAGTATTTTCATGGTAGAAATACTCTCAGAGGTTTGCCATTGCCTGCCGATAGGCGAGCTCTGGTAGCATAGACCTCTAACCACTCGGATACGGCAGCCGCCCTTGATAACATCGTGCGACAGTCAATTTTCCACAAAAAAATATTAAATAAAGGGCCAAATACAGCGAAAAAATGGTTTTAGTTTTTTTCTCGGAGGCGAGGATTTTTTTAAAGGACTTTGAAATTTCAAAAAATTCAGTGCAATGTAGAGCAAAAAATTAAAGGCAAAATTCTGTAGAATTGGAAAAGATACAATTGAAGGGATTAGAATCATAAGGGTCTAAGTGACATTTTTTGAGAATATAAGTTGTACCCATATTTGTATAGTTAAATATAGTGTTTATTTGGTGACAAGGAGTCCAAGTCATTTCGGACATTGCAGTGCCATCAATTGACCGGGCAATAAATGTACTAAATGCATTTACCCACAATTTACAATGAGTAATCAAATTTAACCTTAATTATCTCAAAACAATGTCAGACGTACTTAGATCCTTTTGATTCTAACCCCTTCAATTATTGTGCAAAAGGTACTGAAAATGACCTTTTAAAACTTTATTCTTCAAAATTTCCAATGTTTATTTTTGAAAAAAATATATGTTAAAGACTAATATATACAGGACCACATCCTCGAATTTCGTAATTCCAACTTTGTAAATCTAGTAAAAAAAAGTTAATTAGAAGAGCATTTTCAATAACTCTTCGTCCTTGTGAACCAAAAAAATTATATTTTTTTAAATTCTAGAGAAATTTCTCATTCATTTAGTAACCAACATTGCACAGAAGTTTTTAAGTATTTTTTTTGAAAAAATCATATCCCTGAAATTTCAAAGTCATTTTGAAAAATTCCAGACGCCAAAGAGAAAAACTAAAAACGCAGTTTTACTTCATTTGTCCCCAGAGAAAAAAGCACCTAATAAAATAGAACAAAACAAATAAGATATTTCTATGGTTTTTTGTTAAGAAGATCTTCTTCTTTTATCGAGAAGCCAACTCTTATTAATAAAATCAATAAGTAATTTTTTTTAAAAGCGCTGACCTGCCCTCGAACCCTGAACCTGCTGAATGGCAGTTTACAGCTCTACCTTTTCGGCTACTGAGGTCTTCATACCGACACTGTTCTATTTGATAATATGTAACTTGAATATGAATTCAAGAAGACATCTCATAAAATTAAGAAGTGTTTCTTTTTGAATGATTTACTCAACGAAAATGTTTTCTCAACGATATGTTATTTTTAAAAGATATTCTCGTAAATAAAATTAATAAGAATTTTCACATGAAATCAATAAGGAATCTCTATGGAATTTTCTTCGTTGTTTTCGTCTGTTTTATCCCTTAGCCTGAAAACTTTTCATAGATAAAATCTTTTGAAACTTTTTGGTTTTAGTCGCACAGTCTAATAAAAAGATATGCTTCATGATTTTTTTGGGACTTTGCGGGACTCTTCGTACTTTCCTTTTCTAAACTATTTCTAAACTTTTTGCAGGATTTTTCCAAATTCTTCGTTCGTAATTTTTCCTCGCATTTCGGGACTTTTTCAACACTTTTTGAGATTTTTTTCTCCGAATTTTTTTTGGGGATTTTTCGTTTTTTTTTGTTGGTATCCTTGCGGGTTTGTTGAGAACTTTCAGGTCTAGTTTTTCATTCAAAATTTGACTTTGCCTCAAAAATGAAAGCCAAACATAATCTGCATTTCTTGCTCCATGTAATGACGACAAAAGTAAAGAAAAAAAATTTAAAATGCACACTCGGTACGATTTTAAGTTTTATAATTCCTCCATTTTACTTTTTGTGATTTACAATTTATTTGTATCGCTCTACCTTAAAATTACCGAAAAGTCAGAAATAAAAGACGAACAGGCACGACAGTCACCATGCTTGTGTGGCGTTTTGAATTTTTCGATCAGCCAAAAAAAAAAAAATAAAACTGAAACATTATTTTTTTTCCTGAGAGATAAAATAACGCTCAATAAATGAGTTTTACTTTCGATAAAAAAATAAAACTTAAAAAATAATCATTATATTTGATGAAAAAATAAATCTAAGAAAAAAAAGATTATTTTTTTATCAAAAAAAAACTAATAAAATAATGATAATTTTTGATCAAAAAATAAAAAATTACATAATAATCATTATTTCAGAGCGAAAAAAATAACAATCGAAATATGCGTTGTATTGTTGATCAACATAATATAACTTGATATATAATTATATGGTGTAATGGCTAGCAGCACGCACTATACTCCACAGATCCGGGGTTCGGTCGCCCCTCGGCGGGCAATGGCAAACCTTCGAGTGTATTTCTGCAATGAAAAAGCTTTTCATAAAAATACAATCGCCGTTCGGAGTCGGCGTAAAACTGTAGGTCCCTCCCCATTGTGTGACAACGTCAAGGCGCACGCCACAAATCGAAGGAGAAGCTCGGCCAAACATTTGATTAAGCGCCAATCTATTGTTATTACACCGTGCGACAAAAATTAAAAAAATTCAAAACACACTAAAGAATCAATATACTCACGAAACTAAAGGCCTAATATAATATAACTCCGCTTTGAATTTTTCTCGCTGACGTCAGGATTTTTTTAAAGAATTTAAAGACTTAGAAAATATGAATAATTCAAAAAATTATTTAAGAAATTCAGTGCCTTGTGGAATAAAAATATGTGTACCAAATGAAAGAGAAAATTCTGTAAAATTGAAAAATATAAAACTTTTTGGTTCCCAGAGACGAATAGGGATTAAACATGCCCTTTTAATAATTTTTATTTTTTTAACCTAATAAAGTGAAAGAGATGAAATTCGAGGATGTGTTCACGTGTGTAATTAGTCTTTAACGTATAATTTTTTCAAAAATAAATACATATTGCGAATTTTCAAGGATATTCAAGGATGAAATTTTAGAAGGACATTTTCATTACCTTTTCGCTCTTATGCATAAAAATATTTAGTCTTTTTCAATTCTGCAGAATTTTCTCGTTCATTTGACACCTATATTGTTATTCTACATTGCACTGAATTTTTTTAATATTTTTTTTAATTAATCATAATTTTGAAATTTCAAAGTCCTTTTAAAAGAATCCTGACGTCAGAGAGAAAAACTAAAAACCGCAATTATACCTTTTGTCATTAGTTTTGCGAGTGTATTGATTTCCTTGTGTGTAAAATTTACTGTCGCACGGTGTTAAAATATCTATACATCTTATAAAATAAAGTCCCAAAATACGTATGTAATTTAATAACTTCGCACAGACTGATCCGATTTGAAAATGGTTTTTTGCATTTCAAAGCTTAGCTATCTGGGAAGGACAATTTCAACATTATTTGAAGGAATCTATAAAAAGGGCGTGTCAATATGCCAAAATGTGGTAAAAAATCATCAAATCGTTTTTAACCCATGCTATAAATCAAAAACGAATAAATCGATTGAAATATTTCTTCCTTGCAGTAAAACTTTGAAATGATTACTTACGTTCTGCATCAAAACAAAAAATCAATTATTTTCTAATATAACCTAAATTCGGGAAACAAAAGTTACACTTTTTACAAAAAAAGGCTGTTTGTGTGTATGTTCGCTGTGTGCCAAATGTACCAAGCTGAGTTATGCGGGAATAGGCAGGCAGAGCAAAGATGAGAAATGGAATGT
>JAPVRG010292344.1:3575-16414 GCA_029783565.1 Rhagoletis cerasi
CAGCGGAATAGCTGCGCTTGATTGTAGTTGGCTTAACTAAAATGAAAATGTGGAAAAGCAACAACAAGTTACATGGCGAACTTAGCTCAGTGGGTAGCACACTGGCTTTGTAATCTGGGAGGCGCAGGTTCAAATCCCAGAAAAAGGAGTCTGATGAGGAGATGTGGTGATCTCCGAAATAGCAGCTATAATTCCTACCAAAATGTAAATTGTTGTTTTTTCCACAAGAATTTTCATTTAGAACGGCCTCAAGCTCAATAAATTGTTGAATATAATTGTTAAAGGCCAAAAAATAACAAAAACAAATAACTTAAGGACGAGCACACCTAAAGTTAAAAAATTAAAAAATTCTAAAAATAGAATTATTGACAAAAAACCAACAAAACCAACAACCACATGATCAAGTAAAATAGCAGCGGAATAGCTGCGCTTGATTGTAGTTGGCTTAACTAAAATGAAAATGTGGAAAAGCAACAACAAGTTACATGGCGAACTTAGCTCAGTGGGTAGCACACTGGCTTTGTAATCTGGGAGGCGCAGGTTCAAATCCCAGAAAAAGGAGTCTGATGAGGAGATGTGGTGATCTCCGAAATAGCAGCTATAATTCCTACCAAAATGTAAATTGTTGTTTTTTCCACAAGAATTTTCATTTAGAACGGCCTCAAGCTCAATAAATTGTTGAATAATAATTTATATTTGTGCAAATTTTTGTATTATACATTTTTTTTAAAATTCTCACTTATTCCTAATTTTTCCGAATTTTTAAGAAGTTTCACTGCTATCACATGTACGGTGCTACACGCGTGTTTTTTTTTTTTCTTAATAAAAAATGTGGCAAATGCCATTTGAAATATCCTCCAATTTTTCATAACATCCACAACAATTTTTTTTAAAGTAGTCTTATTGTGGATGATTATAAGCCTTTCGACGCAAGTTTCCAATTCTAACAACGAAAACATAAAAGAGGTGTTCAGATTTGATTAGAGAACGACCGAACTTCGGCTTCGGCTTCGGCCATGTTCGGCCACAAAAGTTCGGTTCGGTTTCGGTTCGGCTTCGGCAGAAAAAAAGCCGAACTTAAACCGAACATTAAGTATTAAATTATTACTATATGTACACGTGCCATAACAAGTTTTTTATGTTTTCTTACAAAAATACTTATATAATTTTATGTTATTTGCTGAAATTTATGTGATTGAAACTTAAGTATGTACCTTTTTTGCTTTTTTATCAATAAGAATACTACATTTTTAAAAAGTCATTTCTTGTTTATTACCTGGGCCCTTGAATGTGTTCGGTTCGGCTCCGGTTCGGCTTCGGCCGAAATTGGCCGAAGTTCGGTTCGGTTCGGTTCGGCCTTAAAATCGAGGTTCGGTCGTTCTCTAGATTTGATTGAAGGTTGAGGTACCCAATTTCAACATACTTACCTTCCTCCAATTATTCAAAAATTTTCGAAACATTTGACAGATAAATTGAGATCCTAAAATAGAACTAGTACAAAGTTCAAATGAATTGTAATAAAAAAAAAAAATTGGTATTTCTGAAAGCAAATTTTGAAGCCTTATGTTTAAGGAATCTAATTTTTTACTTTTGGAGCTTATACTGGCCAAAAAAGTACATTGCATGTCTATATCTTTCTACTGAAGTTCAAAAAATGCCAAAAATCCGTTTTTTTGACCATTTGAATCACAAATATCTCAAAAACTGGAACCAATTGAATAATTTGAAGGTCAGATTCTGATTCTACGGAAAAAATCATGTCATAACCAGTAGTCACTGGTTGTACCGCATGCAATTGTTGGGAGATTTTGTCGGGCTGTGAAATCAATCACAATTTTGTGTACCGTTCCGTAACATTATTCTAGGAAACTCTGCGCTGTGCGAACGCAAAAAGCCATTGAAATCCGCTGCGCAAGCAGAAAATCACGTCCCGGGAAATGAATATCAACAAGGACAACATGTCACACATCATAAAATGTGGGAGTTGGGACTCAGCGCATGTTTATGCAACCAAGCCCTTTTTTGGATTTAAAAGCTATTGTGAGTTTGAACCAAATCGCTCCGTATATACATACATATTTCGACTCCAGTGCCACTTAGCGAATTATTGTACAGCTTCTATCCAGACGAGGTAAAAGCAATTATTTATACAAAAAAAAAACATTCTTTCACCCATACATATTTCTAAACCAGCTTTTTATACTCCTTTCACTCTCTTTTAAAACTCTTCGAGCTTCTCCTCTTTTGCCATCACCACACCTTCTCAATTATTACTATTTTTTTGTTTTGCTTACGCACATTTTTCGTACGTTTTTCCTCTTAGCAATATTTCGCTTCAATGCAAATTTTGTTAATTGGACAAGCTCGCAGTGGAAGGCCACAACTCAGAAGAACCGGCATAAAAAAGCCGCAAGTTACAGAGTCAAGCTGATGACTTCGCGCGCGCTTAACTTAATCGCTGCCATGAACTTGAATTGTAAGCTTGCGAGCAAGTTCAAACAGCAATCAGCTGCGGTATTTGAGTCAATGCGGCATTTAAGCGTTAATTTGTATTTATTGCTTTTCTTGCATTTGCTTTTTTTCGCAAACACATGCTCATAAATTATGTATAAAACATAAATACAAATCCAGAGACAACATAGCAATATCACGAATAGATAAAACTTACTGTTATAGACAGCACAAATTTTAAATAAAACGAAATAGTAGCAAATATTTGCACCTCCATAGCTGCTTAGACTTGAATTATTTAGAACTTTTTGTTTTTTGCATTTTTTCGTTTTTTTTTTTATTAGCATAGATCAATACGAATTTTTTCCGTTTTTTTATCAATTTGATGTTATACTAACGACCTTGTCAATGTCAGCTACTTGCGCTCAGCTTCAGCGTTTGCAATAATAACAGCACTTCTTTAGTTTCAAAGTCTGCGTATGAATTTTTTCTTTTTAGTTTTTTTTCGCCACAGGCAAATTTATCGCTACTAAAAAATTTGCATAACTAACTAACAAGCAACTAATGCTTTTACTAATTAACATGAATGATACAAAAATAAATATCGATAACTTAGGTATGCATATGTAGGTATATATTTATTATGTATATGTAGGTATATACATATGTGTATCCATAAATACATCATTAACTAAGAATGTATGCATGTATATCAAAATTAAGTTATACGAGTATTTATTTCAATAAACATATCGATATCGAAATAATAAATATACCGAGAAGTATATCGATAACAATGTAAGTAATAGTATCGGTAGAGGTAACGATTACTGTTCTTATACTATCAGCGATTAGTATAACGAGAATGGTATCGATGAATATAATATAACGATGTCGATAAATGTGTCGACAAATTATTCGATATCGGTTTTAATAAATTTTTCGCGTTTGCAAAATATATTAATACTCGTACTCATAACTCAAACCGAGAATATATTGGCCATATTTTTTTTAACCTTACACATCTACGTTTAATATGTAAAAGAAACAAGCATCGACAAGTTCCATTTAAAAATATATAATTTTGATTTTATCGACAAATATTCATAGGCGCACATAAACCTTTATTTTATATTTTTTTTTAATTTTTTAAATTTTCTGTCTTTTGAACTGCCTCGACATTTTTATTCGTTTTGAAAATACTATTTTAAAATACAAGGTATACAATTTATACGAAAATTTCACTAGCATAAATAATTTAATAAAAATAAAATATAAAAAATCAAATTAAAAAAATAATTTTAACAATACAAACTAGTATTTTTAATAAGCCAATAATTGTAGTTCATTTACGAATTTAATATAATTTAGTACAACTTGAGTATCCTACTTGAATATCCCAAGCTAACTACTTACATGTGTATGAACATTAGGGTGCCCATTAAAAAAAATATGAAATTATGCGATTGAATTAAGTGAGATATTAGTTTGTTTTATAAAAATTGTATTTTTAAATAATGCTACATATTTTAAAATTTTGGAAACTAGCGATGGTCAAAATTTGGAGCATGAAGAAAAATAGGGTTTTTTTTTTAATTTTCCCGCTGAAACTTCCCAACAAGCCAAGACTGACAATAGATTGTTATACATAATTTTAAAGACCTATAAATCCTCTTTTCAAAACATATTCGATTTTTAAAATTGAATGAAAAATATTCATTTAAAAACTGATGAATTTACATATCCGTATTTTCTGATAATAAATAACTGGTTGCGGCCTATGAAAATAGGAAATATTATTTCTCATAGAAAAAAAATTAGAGAGTAAGGTCTTGAAATTTAAAATTTTTTTTTTCGATGGGCACCCTAATGTACATATATATTTTCCAGACCATAAATTAATGTTGTTTGCGTGAGTAATTAGCTACTTTTCGCTAAACAATTATGATATTTATTCTTTTCATTTTGTTCGTTTTGTCTAATGCGTAAAAACTTAGATAGCTCTTCATTCCGGTCTCATTGCTAGTACATACATATGTACACATTTATGTATGAATGTACGTACATATGTACTATGTGTTAATTGCTATATTGGATTTAAATGTTCATCTTTATATTTGTTGAAGTAGTTTTTAAATGTTATTTAGTTTTCATTTAGGTCTCACTACAGTATGAATCGTTTGTCTTGCAAGCATATACTTTTTTTTTAATTTTAAATCTATTTTATGTTTTATGAATTTTTCTGTTGAGTTTCTAAGTTTCATACCTCCGACAAAGTGTGATTTTTATGACTATTTTGCTAACATTTTATAACCATCCTTAGTCACGGTTGAGTGCACTTAGTCACATTTCCGAATGAATGATTGGATGGTTCTTTTTTTATGCCATGTGGAATTAAAACGGTTTCTGTGTCAATGTTAATACATCTAATAAGAGTAGCTTGAGCTATCTTATGTACAAATTTTAAAGAACACACGTATATTTTTCTTAGAAGTTAACATATTGTAGAATAATTTATGCATTTTGGCAATCAATCATAAGCAATCACATTACTTTATGCGAGAGTAACTTGTGATGCATACATTGGTAGCAAATAAGGAAAGGAATCTTGGTGATCGATTTTACAACGAAGGAAAAAAATTTTTAATATTCGTTTTATTAAGTGAATGAGGAAAAGAAATTCTAAATTATGTAGTCCCCACTTTTACTACGAATATTTGAAAATAATTTGTTTTTGTAATTTGGATTTTATTTGAGTGGTTATGTAATTGGACTCAAATGGTTAGAGTACTACATCAAAAGTTCTTGGAAAGCGCTATGTATGCCAAAATTTACCATATGACCGAGCATCTGAAATCCTAACCAATGTGGTGCCCGTTTGACAACCGTTATGTTCCCTGAATTATTTATTCCAAAGGGTAAGCATATAATTTTCCAAAAACCCATTAAGTGAATGAATACCCTCTGAGCTGTACAAGCACTGCGAAACAAAAAAGGTTTAGAAGATATCTTTTCGGTTACCTTTACAGTCGAAAAAATATTTTTACCAAGGACCGCTCACAATTCATCTAAATCACTTACTAGCCAGTTCATCTATCTATCGATAAAAAAAATGTTTTTTGAAGGTGATAAGACCTTCAAAGATATTTAACAGGCAGATTCGCCATTAGCCAATTTTCAATTTTAAGGGTCCAAATCTCGTTCTGTCGCATTTTTTTCTATCTATCTATGTATCAGTAACTATTTCATCTGGTCACTTGAGGAAGCATAAATAGAAAGGGAGAACGTAATAATTCCATGTATGTTTCATCTCATACTTATTTAGTTTTGAATTTTCTACTAATTTATATCGTTCGAGAACCTGCTTTTTGCAAGCGTTTAACTAAACAACTAATGTGCCATAACTGTTAGCTAAATCCTTAACTCAATTACTTTTACATGGATAATCAAACCGGATTTGCTTCAAAGATTTTATTTGATTTTCAGTCAAAGAATTTTTATTATTTTTTCCTAAGAATAAATTAAAAAAATTTTACAAAAGGTTTATGGCTTTATTCGTAAAAAATAAAGGATATTTAAAAAGCTTAATAAATTGACGTTTTCATATTTTTTTCAATTTATAAACCTTTTTTAAAGCTATTTTATTTTTTAGGAATGAGGCTATTACTTTCTTGAATTGTATATGTAAATTCAGCAAATTCTATAACTTTAGAATTGTATTATTCGTATTAGAAGATTATCTAAAACAAAAGAAAAAATCGAACCTATGTAGCTACGATCATTCTCTCTGAATTCTATCCTTTCATTTTTCATTACATTTTAGACACTGGATAGCTAAAAATAGCAACATTTTTCAGCCACTTCTTCACTAACGATTAATTACAACACGTTTTGATATTCGCTTCTTTTCGATTTCCAATTTCCGCATTTGTTTAGATTCGGCCCAGCATTTGTGACACACGATTTATTTTTAAATTAAAATTAGCAGCAAATTTCTAATTTTCATAAGCTACATATATGTATAAAGACTTACCTATTAATAGTGAGAATATTCCACATAACGTTGAAGTAGCAGGAAGCATTCTCGTTTCAAGCCAAGGTTGAATTTAGTGCTAAGAATTTTTTTATTCTTTTCTATTAATTTAGTCTGTAATTACTAATATTTTTTTAGCTGTTTAGCAAATAATAGCTAATCGTTGATCAGTTTTGATTTATATTGAAATACATTAGCATACGAAAAAAGCACACACACAACGAATTTGTAGAAATAATCTGTAACTGTTCCTTATACACGTACGTACTCAGGGGGAGAAGTGTGAATGTAATTATTTATTCCACGTTGTAATTTATTATTCCTTTTATGGTTCGAAAGTTCTTTAATTTATTTTAAATGTTGTCAAAAGAAACCTCAAACATATTATTAAACCAAAACTAATTTTTTTAGCTGCTTTCCATAAAAAATCAGATAAATTTAGCATTGGCGTTTACATAAAATTTAATTTCTTGAATTACACTCCAAAATTTTTCACATATCGATGGTGCTTTGCTATAACGATGCAACTCAAAACTAAAAAACTCTTACTACTCTTAATGGCCTAATGTCTATAATCCTTGTATAATCCATGTCAAATCCTTACTAAAGTAAGCATAAGAGACGTGAGCCACTTAACAGTAGTAAGGGATTTTTCTCAGTTTTCAGTTGTGCCGTTATTGCAGAGGCCCATCGATAGATACATAAAAAATCTGCATTATAAAGTTTAATGTCCTTATTCATAAAAAATAAAATCGATTTAAACAGCTCTAAAAAGTGACTTTCATAAAAATTTCCGATTTATAAAACAAAGTTTTCTTTATTTTTTATGAATTTGGGTGTTAGAATTTTAATTTCAAAGCATTTTTTTTGATTTTCAAACAATTTAAGAAAATGAAAAGTCAATGATTATTTTTCACTTTACATACTGTATATAAAAATCAAAATCACAAAATTATTGAATAAGAAATTTTGTTGTTGTACGAAATACTTTAAGTTTTAGATTTTTATACACAATAAGATAATTAAAAACCATAAAAAAATTTTTTTTTAATTTTAATGGACTTATTTCAGACATTTTAAATTTCTTTTTATAGGCTTATTTTATTATTTTTCAAATGACTTCGCTTGAAAATTATTAAATATTTTTTTAGCAAATAAAATAGCATCACAAAAACTTGAAAATTTCTTTAAAATTTTCATTAACCGACATCAAAAAAAGGAGGAGGTTATAAATTCGTCGTAAAAATTTTTTTGGTTAATATTGTTTTATGTACGTACTCATATGTTACAGATAACTTTGGACCACGTGAACCGTTTTCGATAATTCTTTTTTTTTATCGGAAAGGTGGCACCTCAAGGGTGGTCCCATAATAATTTGGTTTGGATAATGAAGAAATTTATGCTACTCTTAAACTTTATATGAGAATTAAAGTTATATTACTTGTTTATATAAGCATTGAAGTCGGTTATTTTGTCTTAAAAGTTACTTGTCAGGATTTTAAATTTTTTTTAATTATTTGGAACAACACTGAAAAATTAACTCAAACAAATTTTAAAAAAAAATTTTTTTTGTTATTAATTTTTTATTTACACTCCAATACAATTTAAAAGATTTTAAGCGATTTTAGTTCAAAAATTTTGGGTTCGAAAATTTTCACCACCGGCAATGTTGTTCTAGTCAAGATTACACGGTACAACAGCGAAAAAACTCCAAGAAGTTTGAAAAGAGTATCTGATGTGATTTGGCCTCCTGTTTACGAGGACGTATTCATTTATCTTGGGCCAAGATACACCAGATACACTTTTCAAACCTCTTGGATTCTTCAAAAAGCTCAAAATTGTCGCACAGTGTTACTTTGAAATTCGAATATTTTTCATTTTTGATTTGATGAAATTTAAATTTATCAAAATATGCTGCATGTTCCAAAGGTCATTTAGAGATTTATAGCCTTATTCATAAAAATGAAATAGCTTTAAAACAGGATTATAAATTGAAAAATTTATGAAAACATCAATTTATAAAGCTTTTTGAATTTTGATTCTTTCAAAATATTTTTTAATACAGAAAACTAACAAAGAAAAATCCAAAAAATCTTGCGCAAGAAACACTGTCACCGTATTTAATGGCTTTCTTAAAAAAGCGTTTTAAACTAAATTTTTTACTTGATTTCAAAATTAATTTTTAATCCACCTCTTTATTTTGGTTTCCAGTTCTTACACCATAAACTTTTGAGACCCTGTCTTTTGCGTGTAATCTCAGTAATTATATTTCCTTATAGCTTCAACATTTTTTTTATTACATTTACTAAAATTCACTTTCTTATAACAATTTTTTTTTGTCCTGTCTATTCCGTCTGCTACGCTATGTCGCGCGCTTGTTATGCAACCAATTCCGTACGAGTAAAAATCAACACTAAATTTACACTAAGCGAAGATGTACTACGCGAAGCTATGCTTCAGACCAGCAAAATGCGCAAAAAAAATAACACACACAAAAAAATTAAATAAAATTAAAAAAGAACAAAATAGGAAATACAGAGAGCGATTTGCCGCAAGAACTTTGTTGTCTATCAGCTGTTTTTATATTAGCTGGTCATAAATCAAGTGAAGTAGTCGATTTACATACATATAAAAAAACAAAGCTAAATAAATAGCAAAGCTAAAAAAATAGCAAATAAAATCAATGAAGAGTAAAATAAAAGTGCCTCGTTTTGCATGCTCAGTCCAAACAAAAGACTTAAGTAAGCAACTTGCGCTTGATATTTTTTTATTTGTTATTGGGTTCACTAACAGACGCTCTTTCAAAGCCAACTGTGCGTTGTCGGCTGCTTAGTGACGTCATAGTGTCTGTTGCGAAAAAACGGAAGCTATAGCCGGTTGTTGTTTGCATTTTTGTTGTAGCGCTAAACGCTCGTTTCTAAGCAAGGCTGGTCGACACGTGGCAAACGCAATGTGCTGAGAGTGCGTTGTTCAGACACAAGATACGCTTTTGTAGTTATTTGTGTTTCTTTTTTTCTTTTCTGTAGAAGTTGCTTGTTTACAACAATGACTGTTTGTTTACATTGTGGGCTTGGCATTTGTAATTGTTCATGGGTTATAGTTACAAGTTTGCTGAGCTTTTACAAAAATAAAAATTTTTAAATTTAAAAACAGTTGTCTACTTGAAATGTTAAACAATTATAGTTAAGGTAGCAACGCTATTAAATTTAAAATACAATTTTGCTTAAATAATTTTTTCTTAACAAGTGGCAATCATAGGTCAGAAATTGTTGAGCTAGAACTGCCTCAAACAGCTTTCATTTAATACCCATATTCCATTATTTTATTTAAAAATTTGTATTTCTTAGATAGGTGGCCACTCTATCAGGCAATGTTTTTTTATTAACATTCTCTCAAGTACATTTGCTGCGTTTTTTTTATATTTTATCCGTTCAACTTATTTAAAAAGTTACGCATTTATATTATTTTTTAACGTTCATTTTTGGCACAGATGGCAACTCTAATTAAGAAGCATTTTTTTATTAAAAAACGCGAGGATATACTTCGTCTGATACGAATATTGCATAACTCACACACATAATTTACAAAATTGTTTTTTAAAACTAGGTAAGTGGCAACGCTGTTCACAAACATTTCTTAAATTTTCACAAAATATTTTCTTTCATGCAAATATAAATTTTTTCACCTTCATATTAAAAAATGTGTACATTAAAAGTATATGGCAACCCTATTTTACAATATTTCGGCGTTAAAACATTTTTTGGGTTAACTCTAACATTCCATAGCGTAAAGTGCTTAATAAACAATATTTGAAATTTTCATTTTTTAAACATGTGGCAACCTCAGACACACTTTGTTGGAACCTCCTGCAGAATTATTTCTTTCATTAATTTCCTCGCGCACAATCTTTGTTAAAATTTCGAATTGACTGTTTTGATTGATTGTCGTTCAGAGTCGCGTGCGGCGCCAACAAAAGCATTTTATTTAATTCAAATTACGTCTCACACTTCTTTTCCGCCTTACATGCTTTTATTTTATTGGCTTGCGGCGGCGATTAGCTTAGTTTATTATTCAATTGACAACGTCGTTTGCGCACTTTTTGGGGTAAAACAGCGCATAGCTTATCACTTCCCACCAATTTAGATTTTTTTGTTGGATTTCGATAAGCTTTTTTTCGCATGTCGCTTACGTGGGAAAATAAATTTCCGTGTTCGCTGCCAACCCCTTTTTGCCATTGTTTATGATATCAAAACGATCAGAAATCATTTTTTGAATCGACAATTTTTAGTGCAACACATTAAGTTATTAGCATTCAGTACACATCTACATTTATATGCGTTTGATATCAGTTCCTGAATACCCATATTTCCTAGACTAGTTGCCAAGTATGGAGCGCGCATAAGCTGTGGTATAAGAACATAATTTTGACTAGAATATTTTTCATTTCATTATTTCTTGACACATTTTTAATCTAAAAACTACTCAGATGATGCTTCTCAGAACTTTTGCGAATTTCAATTACTCATTATTTCATCTTTTCTAAGATCTAGCTCCTAATTGAAGCAGTTGACTGCTGATAGTTTTCAGTCCGGTCCAGTTTAATTTTAGGCTTGAGTAGACGGAGATTGTAATACATATAGGGTAGGATAAGTTAAAAATGTCTGCCAGTACTTAATCTGACTTGCTAAGGCCAGTGATTTGTTTCTGTTGTGACACCAAATGAATCATGAATCCATACAGACTGAAACTCTGACAAATTTCCGGGTCTTTTGCTATTTTTGTCAGGATTGCAATATAATTCTGTATATTTTGACTTACTTTTCTTTTCGCGAATTGCGGTGTACTCGCACGCCAGGTGCTTAAGTTTGGGCCCTTCTTCATATCTACAACTTCTACAAAAGGTGACTCAAAACACGGAAATTGTCTAAGTGTCTTCCGATTCGGTGTAAACTGTTATAAAAGACTTAGCAACTGAAATAAATAATTTCTTGTTTTGTTATTCTTCCGAATTTCTAGCATCCCTTGTCAAATTTGGTTTGGTGGTAAATCGGTTTCGACGTTGTGCTTTGTTCAGAGTAATTTTTTGTTCTCCTTTATTGTTACCTTCCGAGCACTCGAGTTTCAATTTATAATAGTTGTCGAGATTTTTCTGCCATCTACTCACCTCTTACCAACTAAAAATATGGAGGATAATACTCGATGCTACTCAAAGCATCGCTAGAAAATATTCGATTCTACTTTTATTCAAAATTACTCGACGAAAAATTTTTGTTCGGTAACCGTTTACAACATAAAAACATACAGTGTAGAAAGACGATTTCCGTTTTGTGAAATTATATTCGTTCACAAAGTTCGTGTAAGCATATAAAGAGCTAGAAAATAATCTTTCATATCCTCCTATTTCAAGATGGGATTACTTGAAAGCGCTAAAACAGGAGACATTAAGTAATCAGAAAGCTTATCGTTCTTGTTTTTGATTTTTCTGTTTCAAAACGAATTTTCGATGATGCTTCCAAAAATCATAGGCTGGCTCTGCATACTCCTCTTATTCGCTACTACTTTTGCTCTCCACTTGTATGTGCTCTTTTAGTCTTAACCCCAGCACAAGCGAGTGTTCCACTTGGCCAAATAGTTTTTGTAAAATATTAATCATCATATTTTTTAAGCTGTGGCAACACAGACCTATTTTCAGTTGCATTTTCAAAAGCTTTGTAAACCAGTTTTGTAAACACAAACGATACCCACCGAGTACTTGTACACGGGTATCGAAGCACAAAAAATACTCAGTACTTGGTAGAGGTACTCGGGTATATACAGGGCCGCCAAGAGGAAATCCGGCACGGTATTAAATATGTGCCGTGCCCCCCTACCCTCAACAACATTTTTTCTAGCTAATTTTTTAGTCAAATTCATCAAATTTGCCTCCTTGGGCTTCTGAAAACTCCGGGCTGAGGAGAAAGCTTTGGCAAATGGGGAAAGTTCTTACTTCAAAATTTTTCAGGAGAAAAAATTACCCAGTAGTAAAAATGAAAAATGTATTAGTTTTTTTACTTCAATTTTGACATATGTACATATGTGTAAGTATGTATTTTTATTAAAAAATTTAATTGCTTCAAAGAAACTCTCATATGGAAAAATTCTATTGAAATGCCATTTTATATAACACCTTAAACCCATTTTATTTTTTATGAATAATAGCCAAATGATACATATCTATGTTTTTTATGTATATACATTTTTATGTATATAGATTTGGTCGATAGTTTTCCAACTCTCTTGAGGCCTGAGTTTCCAGTTAAGAAGAGTAGAGGGTAAAAGCTTAACAGTGGGATGAAAAATTGTGGGGCCTCACTAA